>JAJEKB010021442.1:3405962-3428619 GCA_022393335.1 Macrotrachela quadricornifera | reverse complement strand
ATTTTCAAACAGTTCCTATGAAAAGAACTGTTCTCACAAACCAGTTCCTCTCAAAGGAACTGTATGAACAATCAGATCAGTTCCTATCAAAAGAACTGTTCCAACAGTTCAGTTCTTTCGAACTGAACTGAACTGTCCTACCCCTATTTACGATTGGTACTAGAAAATCACAATAAAATACAAGTAACGCTCGTCTAAAGACTCGCTCTTCTCTTTCTCGTAGAAATTCGTGTTTCTAAACTACCCTCAAGTTATTTACTTATAAAATTAAAAAAACCGAAGTAAGATGTAAGTTGGTCAACCTCACCTGCCTTTGACCGAACTTCATAAAAACAAATGTTTTTTGTTAAAAATTTGTCGCTATTTAAGAACTTGAGCCTGAAAAATTTTTAGAAAACTGACTTCAGTTTTGGATTCCTCGACACTCTTACCCTTCGGTCAGCCCTTATAAAAAAATTATTTTTTGCAAAAAGGTGATCCTTTGTGTAAAAAAATGATCCTCAAAAAAATTTTAAAAAACTAACATCAGATTCGGATTCCTGGACCCCGATTACTATTTGGTTAAGTTTTATAGAAAATATTAGTAAAATGTTCTTTTGACCTTGTGCGGACATACAAGCAAGCAATCAAGCAGACAATTTATGTTTGCAAGATTCTTCTCTACGAGAAAGAGAATAATAATCAGCAATGGTGATCATCACACACCACGATGAAATCATCATTTCATGAAAAAACACCTATTTTCGATGAAAAATACCAAACCTCACCAATTCCTAACATCAATTGATCAATGCTGATACCATAACAACCAGCAATGGTGTTCATCACACACCACGATGAAATCATCATTTCATGAAAAAGCACCTATTTTCGATGAAAAATACCAAACCTCACCAATTCCTAACATTAATTGATCAATGCTGATACCACATGATCACCGAATAGACTTCAGATTCGAAGTCACCGCATCGAAAAACCTCTAGAAATGTATTTTTCGAAAATACGATTTTCGATGTTTTTTTGACCCTGCGGACACACAATCAATCTATCAAGCAAGCAAGCAAACAATTTATTTCTGCTGGACTCTTCTCTATGAGAAAGAGAATACTATCAAAGAATCATTCTTTGTTGTTCTTTGTCATATCTACCGAATAAAAACGTTTATTTCATCTAATTAAAATATGAATTTATTGAACATCGCTAAACATCTTCTCCATTTGGCTCAAACTGAATATGGATCTGAAATTTCTGCAACAACTACCGATGAAATTTTTGCTGCAGAACGATTATTTGAAATTTTCAAGGCATTTAAAGACAGTTACTTCAGTCAGCTGTACACTTATGACACTCTCGAATTCGACGATGAATATGACGAAATGACTGATACAGAAGAGAGCGATGATGACGTCGATGATTACAATGAGAATGAACGTTCTGATCTGAAAAATCATTTTACATTCCAAGAAATGGAGCATATAGTTGAATGGGTTGACCAACATCCCAATGCTAGATTTGCAACTATTTCTCATTATTTTAAAAAGATCAAATCCATGAATTATATTTCAAGATTTAGAAAATATATCGAAAACAACGGCACAAAATTGGAAAAATTAAAACAAATTAAAGAATTTATGTTTAATCAATTCTATCTGAAAAGAGCCATTGAAAAAGAGGCGGTTCATGATGCTGACCTTGAACTCTATGCAATTCAAAAAGCAAGAGAATTAGAGTAGGATAAATTCGTCGTAAGCAAATCATTTATCAATACTTTTAAAAGAGAAAATGGAATATCTTCGAGAAGGGTGAACAAAATTATTACTCGAACTAAATCAAATAGGAAAGTCTGCCGTTTGAATGGTAATTAAACTTTTATTTAGTCTTTCAACATGTTTTAATGTAATATATATATATATATATATTTATTTATTTCAGATGCTCAAAATTGGATCGAAAGTAAAAGAAGTTTAATATCAAAGTATTCTTCTCATCAAATTATCAACAGTGATCATTGTTCATTTCAACAGAAATACGTTTCTCCAAGAACTCTTTCTTTTACTGGAGAAAGAACGACAGAAATAGCTGTTAAAAAGAAATATAATACAACGCATTGTTACACAGTTCAACCAGTTACATCAGCCGATGGTCATTTATTAGACAAATTTCTGCTTATTCTTCAAGAAAAAGAAAATGAATTTGGTAAGAGAGTGCAAAAAGAGTTATTGGTACCAGCAAATGTTGCAGTCAGAGCTTCGAAGTCAGGCAAAAGCAGTGGTGAAAAACATCATGCTTTCTTAAATGAAGTTCTACGTCCTTTTATTGGTAGAAAATTTCTTCTCTTCCTTGATTCTTGGAAAACACAAGCTGATCTAACAAAATTTAGAGCAGTATTTCCTAATCAAGACAGGCAACTGTTGATCTTTCCCGAAGGATCCACTAGTTATATTCAACCACAAGATCTTTCTTTGTTTTTTGCATGGCGATTTGTTCATGAAAAAATCGAACATTATACTCATATCAATCAAACTGAAATAACTTTAAGTGATCGCCAGTATTTCATCAACATGCATTCTGTTATTCATAACCAATTATCAGCTCCACAATTTAAAAATCTCATTAAGAATGGATTTATACAGGCTCGAATAACAAATGAAACAATTCGACAGATTGAAAAACCAAAAGATGTTTGCTTCAAATTCTACGATCTATACTGTTCAATTAATAATTGCAATGAACGAACACTATTAATGTGTGCTTGGTGCAAAAAATCTCTTTGTTACTATCATCTGATTGAAGATCTACATCTGCACTGGTAGTACATTTGTTAAAATAGTATATTGTGTAATCTATCGTTTTCAGTTGAAATAAAATCGAAACTATTGGTGATTTAAAGATTTTGATTAATGCTGGTTGATCTTTCCTATAGTGATGCGATTTAATTTCTAGAAGTCATTGAAACTAATGTGATCTTGATACGATTGATAAATTTCAGGAAGATTCTCGAAGTCTACTATTGAAATACTAAGGTGATTGCATAAAAAAATGAATGCAAATAATCCTAAGGTACGTATATATCCTACTCGTGAGTACTGTAAAAATCAAATATCTCCCTCTAATCAAGCCAATGACCGCTAATATTTTAACCTTGTAAATTTGGCGGTGAGAGCTTTCTTTTGATGCAAAAATATCTGGTCTTTTCAACTTACAATACAAATACCTCCATTGTAAGTCAATTCCTAAGCGGAAGGCTAACTAATAGACGTAGATGATCTATTGCTCACGAAATATTTCGGAAAGGAGCATAAAATTAATAAATTGAGATGCATCTACACTTTCCTGATTAATTCAACATGCATGACGGACAGTAATTGATATAAATTCCATTACGAACATAGTCTTAAAAACAATAATAGTCAAAGGCTACAGTAGTATTTCATTCAGTTTGACAGAAGGTACTTTACCATAGAGAGTACGTAAAATAGGCTCAGTTTTTGAACTTTGCGTCTGAAGTTCTATTCTAAACTTTATAACCGTTCGTACACAGTCAGGCATGATGTTCTTGGATTGTGAACGAAATCGCACTATTAGTTGCTGAATGAAACAGACAAATAATGGAGCGACTAGTCGTGAGTGGCGCCGACGAACGACTGGCTGCTCTTTGGAAAGTCTGACATTTAAAATAAAAAAGATATTTTGGGCAAATTACAGCGATTTGTATGATTTATGGAATCTGACAATGTGCTTCCTTTGGAAACAAAGGAACATATTTGAAAGGTTTGGTACACAAAATGCAAAACTAAATCTTTATCATCACACGTGATTCGTTCAATAAATTGTGTTTGTGTATTTTTTTTCTTTGCTTCAGCTTTTGTTTCTCTTCCCGTTTGCGTTTTATGATTCCTGATTAGGAATGATCCTATTAAAATCTACTGATTCTTACGAATTGGGAATTAATTTGGTTTAATCGTAACATAGTTAGAAGATTAATTTGAGAAGATACGATGAGGGTATTTATTAGTCGTAAGTGACGGCTTGTAGAGACTCTGGCAAGCAATCCATCATTCACTTACAAAGTTAATATGATTTCCTCTTGCGCACAGCCTTCGCTAAAGTCTAGGATGTTGTTGGAAAGAAGTATGACAGCTGTAGCCCAAGCGGCTGATGTCAGCACTTTATTAATGGTCCATAAAAGTCAATATTGTCATCTCTGATGAAGAAAGTGTGGATGCTTGGTATTTTTTCGAATTTGAAATTGATTAGTCTTGCTTTTGGAAATCATAAAATGTGAAAAGTTTGCTCAGATTGAGGTGACTGTAGCACCACACTTATTGGTGAATTACGTGACAATGATTCTCAAAATAAATACAATGAATTCAGTCGAGGGTTAAGCGAGCCACCGTTGATGAGCGTTACTTGTTCATAAATGTGGCTGTTGACCCAAATGGTTAATAAATTAGTTCATAACTCAGCAAGCTCTACAAATTGACATCACTAGAATTTAAAAAGCAATTTATCAGTTCGTTGTGCTCCCTTGTTAGGGTCACATTTAGTCCGACAAGTTGCATATAATATCATTCGAGACATGATTAAATTCTGCACCCAACACAACCTTCTAGGGGCCGAGCACGAATCATTGAACAAATGTTATGTCAAAATACCGGCCAAAACTATTTAAAAATCCAATATTTTGGGTTAAATTCCTATTGTCGAGCAATCACCAATCTTGAATATAAGACTATTGTCACAGAAGGCATTCTCTGTACAATTGATCGCACGAGGATGAAGCTTTTCTGATAAAAAGATTAATTTTTATTTAACAAAAGATTCCTTTTTATAGTACATTAAAATAAATGATCACACATTGGCAGAAACGAAAACACACAAAGAATTTGAGATAAGACAAAGACAAGCAGAAGAGCAGCGCGTACTTTCCTCCTGCTTATGAAATTTAAACAAAGACAAGAAGGAAAATAATGGCCACATATCCTTCTTGAAATTATGTTAATACTAAAGAAAAAGATGACGTCATGTATTTTCTTTTTGATTCCATAAGAATAAACTAGATGGCATCTCGAATTTGTCGAGAATGCGAACTGAGATGCGAAGCGATCTTTTGAAATCTCGATAAACGATATTCATTAGTTACTTAATTATCTTTCTTTTTTATTATCCATCATCAGCTGCATTTCCAGCTGTCAAACAGCGGTGATGTTAGAGTGGCGCCTAACATTTCTTTCGTTTTAATTATGTCAAAACGAAAAAAAAACTAGAGTTTGAAAAAAAATCGCCTTTTTTTAACGCTTCCCGTGAACAAACTAAAGTCTTTATTTACAAACGGATTTTGACTGGTATAAATTTGGTCTTCATATTTTCATACGGCGTTTCAATCATAATTTTCTGACCTTCGGTTTCCAAGATCATAACTGCGTCACATTATAGATGCTTCGCTTCTTAAAAAGGAAAAAATCAATAAGAAGGAATGTGAGATTTTAATAGTCTCACAGTCGAAGAAAAGAAAAAAAAAGAATTGATTTAGAGGATCAATATCGAATAGAGAGAAGAGAGAAGGACGCACGCACATATGCACACGCGCACACACAGATACATACGATCACACACTCACCAACTGATACAGAAAGAGAAGGATTATGTGTATGAGGATTGTTAGAGTGATCTCTAACAACTATTCAGTCCAGAGTTAAATTGTCTGCCCAACACAATCTTTTACAGATGCAGCGCCAATCACTGGATGATTTTTAGGGATAGATACTATAGTCGGTTTTTTTTTAAAATGCCAGCCACCATATTTAGAATAACTTTTCATTATTGATAGCTATCGAGTTCGGGTTTCAGCCATTTGATAGAACGGCACGGATGGCATCTATTTATTTGAGATTCATTTGAGTCAAAGAAGTTTTTTCTGGTAGATACTCAATTAATAATTTTTTTTTGTTACCAATTTTCATTAGTTTTCACAGATACCTGCCTTTAAATTATACTAAAATGTAGCCAAGATGGTATTCTATCGGTGATAAATTTTTCAACCTTTTCTGTTATTACCTCGAATACAATAGCTCGTTGAAATCCTAAGATTTTCACGCAAAATCGATGCCTTCCCAGCTACATTTTGGTACAATATGAGCCTAAGTCTCTATGAAAACTAATGAAAATTGGTAACAAAAAAACTATCAATTAAGTATCTTCCAGAAAAAAACTGCATTGATCCTAAGGAGTTTTATATGGGTAGATACCGCCTGCGCCGTTCTATTGAATGGCTTAAACTCGAGGTCAACATCTATCAATAGTAAAGAGTTATTCAAAAAGTGGCGGCTGGCATTTTAAAAAAAACCGATAATAGAATCCAGTGACATCTTTACTCAAGCCATTTTTTCGTGTGGAGGTTTTTTTCTTATTACACACAAAAACCGAAATATGACACATTTTTCTCCTTTTCTTTTCTCCGTTTGCAATAATATTCTCTGCTTCTTCTCTATAAAAGCAGCTTGTTATCAAGAGTAAATGCGTTATTTTCAATCCCTTTCAATCACACGTGAGTATTCACTTCGTAAAAGCTAAACATGAAATTTCAAAGTAAATAAGTTAGCTGTACTTATTGGCGAAGTTCCACTTCTCCATTGATTGCAACTAGCTAAAAAGAACAAAACCTACGAGGAAACATCCCCAGGTGCCCCCCTCCCGATTTCAATAAATTTATGTCCACAGATGCTTCATAATGCCCTAGTCAAAATCCTAAAAGAGTTCGGCTTTCTATTGAGATGTGGCGATATTACCAACTTTCAATACATCTATTTCCAAAAGACTCCTGTGGGAGAGACCAGGTACGAAAAAATTGTATTTTTGAATTTTCGTCTGAAACTTCGCGTATACAAAGGTCTCAACTAGACTAGCTTGTGTAGAAAAATTTAGAAGTTCTGAAAAAAGTCTCGTCGAGATATAGAATTTTCAAATTTCAAGTCCTTCTTTATAGATAGTGTATATAACATGTCTTTTTTGAAAGTTTCACATCTCAGCGAGACTTTGTTCAAAACTTCTAAATTTTTCTACACTGTGAGTCCACAACCCATGTAAAAAAAGGACAAAAAATCTGATTATAATCGATTTTTGTTTGATGAAAAATCGATTATTTTGTTTTTAATCCATTATAATCAGGATACCGGAAGAATGAATAAGTAACAATTAATGTCATCTCATGAAGTGTGGCAGAGGCTGGTCTAGCATTGTACTACCTATTTGTCGACGCAAGGAATCTAAAATAACAATTAAGAACTACAATTTCTAAGCCAAAATTCAAGAAAAAAGCATTTTTCAGCTGTCAGGATTAAAATCGATTATAATCAGATTTTTTGTCGTTTTTTTTTCACATGGGCAACTTCGTGTGCGGAAGAAAAATCGGTTCTATTTTCTTTTATTTGTGAAAAGAAAAGAAAGAATGATTCGAGAGAAAAAAGCGTGCACCCTCCAATATAACAGAATGAATAATAATCCCTTGAAAACGAACGTACAGATATAAAGACAAGAGCGAGCAAAAACGAAAGAATGTTATGCAAATAACATTCTTTCAAAACACATGAAGCTATACTAAGAAGAAACTGATCCAGCGTACATGTTATGGGCGTTAACATATACCAGCTAACCTAGTTGAGATCTTTGTATACGTGGAACTTGAGACCAAAATTGAAAAATACAATTTTTTCGTAGCTGGCCTCTTCCATAGAGATTTTTTGGAAATAGATGTATTGGAAAGTTGGTAATATCGCCACATCTCAATAGGAAGTCGAACTCTTTTATGACTTTGACTAGGGCACTATGGAGTATCTGTCGACACAAATTCATTGAAATCGGGGGGAAGTGGGCACCTGGGGTTGTTTCCTCGTTAGTGGGTACAGCACGGTACAGTGGGATAAATTCGCTAACTGAGGGTGTCAGTTTCGAGTTTCGTTTCTGGAAACCTGGAACTCGTTCCAAGTTCCAAATTCCTAGAGATAAAAAACCGCTTGACAATTCATTTCTGCATGTTTTTCAACAGGCTGAAATCTTTAGACATTGTTTCTTTCGTTTTGAAGTAAGTCACTATGGGTTCTCGGATTCTTATGAACGAAAACAGGCACCTAGTTCCTAAGAGTGAGAAAGCATATTAAAAATTGCTAAGAACATAAGTTTAGACAAGGTTCGTACTTCTTGGGAACCTGGAACCCAGGAGCACATATTGAATTGCTGAACATGAAAGCAAAGATATGTCTAAAGACTCCAATGTATTCAAAAACAAGCAGAAATGAATTGTCTAATAGGTGCCTGTTCCAAGGAATCCAGAACTCAGTGTAAGTTCCGCCTTTCTAGAAAATTGAGGATTCAATATTTTTTAAAGTAGCTTGCGCCAATATTCATACAACTCTTTTTTCTACAATGCATCTTAAATTGAGTGTAATCTGATGATTTCGATTGAGCAAGTTTTCTGTGTTCACCGTCGCGGCTTATATAGACTTGCTCATAAAAACCATGCAGTCATGGCCTTTTTCAAAAGAATTGAAGAACCCAAACCACTTTTTTTAAAGATATTTTGACATCAGAAGATCAAATTTCTTACGAAGTATCTCTTGATATTATTGAATTTTCCTGGAGACCTCTCGTTGGACAGCCCTTTATTTGCTCTATCCGAAATCATAAAAAAATTTCTGCGGCAGTTGGTATTAGTAGAGAAATAGAGTCTTGCATTCAAAAGAAGAACGAGAAAACACGCGAAAAATCTCGTATGGGCGGTCTATTTTTGTGTCTAGAATTCCTTTATAATGAAGGTTTAATAGATGTTCATATATACGGTTTCGTAGAGTGAAATTGGCTCTTTCAAATGCACTGTGACTTGAAAAGACTGCGACGAGTTAAAATGAAGAAAATATCCAGATGCTGACGAACTCAATTTGGTATGAAAAAAAAATTTTTCGAAAGACATAATGGGCTCTCATTTGTTGTTTGCTTCATAACATTTCAAGGATAAGCTAGAATGAGCCAAAAATTTGGATTCAGAGGTTTTTGATGATACTCTTTCGTATTCACTGAAAAAAAGAATATAAGGATCAACATTTTTAGGAGTATGATCTTATTCACTAATGTTCGATATTGTCGTGGACCGTCTCTTAAGAATCACCAAGTACCAACCTTAGATAGTCCTGAAAACGGTTCAAGTATCATCATTAGATAGTCTACAAAACTTACAAGGCTTTGACAAGCATATTTGATACACTTCCTACGACCTTTTTCTGAAGAGTTTATGAAGTTAATAGACCCTTTAAGGACATATTACAGCTCATATACCCTAAAAAGTTTATGGAAGTGCAACCTATAAAATATCCTTCCTAGGGTTTATTATTCTACGCTTATTTTTTACAGTGTTCGCGAAGGTTGCAATCGGTAACAGTACGTGAGAGGTCGGGCTAATGGCTTCTTAGTGACTGACTGAGATTTTTTTAAATTTTTGCTCAATTTTTTCAAAAACGGATTATATAAGTTTTTCTTCGTAAACAACACAATTTCTACTGTTGTCGAAGACTATTTCCATGAAGAATGTGCATTAGATCATTGTATTAAGTGAAAATTCATTATCGTATGTTTAGTACAGTTTATTGAGAAAGCTTCTCTTAGAAAAGTGTTTTTTTCGAGAAAAACTCGATTTGGAGATTTATATATATTCGGACAGTTCTTGTAACGGACTATGAGGAAACATAATTATTTTTGCCGAAACATGGCGGATCGGACCATTTCCCTACTACAGAGAGAAATTGTTCCACTTCTAGGAGAAATGTTTTAACTTCCAAAAGTCAAGCAGAATCTCTTTTTTGAAATAAAGGTTGAGGCGTTTTCTAAGCAGAAATTGTTTATCCGTATCTTTCCTTTTAAGGAGAAAGAGACATAAAAAAAGAAAAGTGAGTAACTTTTATTTACTTTTTATTTTTATTTTAAGAGACATTTTAAAGAGAAATGGATTTTTCTAGCAGATATAACCATTTTTTAAGGAGAAATGGAAAGAAAGTAAAGAGAAATCCAATAATGTTTATTTTATTCTGCTTTTCATCTCTAGAGGAGTTTTAAGTAGAAATGGAAGTTTTCTATTGGAAACGGTTATATTTGAAGCAGAAATACTTCATTCATGTCTCTGCTTATAAAGTGAAATAGAAATAAAATAGAGAGAAATTGAAATTTTTTTATTGTATTTTCTTTCATATTGAGGGAGTTTTACGTAGAAATTGATTTTCCTAACAGAAAACGTGGTATTTTAAGTAGAAAATGTTTACCCAGACCGCATTTATACGTAGAAATGGAAATAAAATAGATTGAGCAGAAATCGATTGTTACCTGTGGAAATGTATTAAATATCAAGTGAAATTGTTTATAGAATTGCCCGTGAATAAACTGAAATGGAAGAGATTGAAAAAGAAATTAAGAATTGTTTTTCTAAAGGAGGTTGAATGTTTAATTTCAGTGAATTTGTAGATGATTGTTGATAAGGGAGGTTTTATAGAATACATTTTGTTTCTGTTATGTATGCTTAAGTACGCTAATGAGATAAGCAAAGTTAATCATGTTTTATGATTCGAATGTAGATACAATAAATAGTGTCCTTGTCTATTATGCAGCTGGAAACTAACAAGAAAGAAAAATGTATTTACTCCATCTGCAACATGGAACTATTATTAGAAAATAATGGTAGTATCATATTTATTATATGATATGAGTTACTTTGTGGACAAACGTACATAGTACAACAGTTTCGCTTTGGAAAAAGAATCATTTCCCATTGCAAGAAAAACCATTTCATTGAAAATTTAAGTATCTGCGAAATATCATACAATAAATTCTATGTGTATACGTACATATATATATTTTTTTCTTTCCATTTCTCTTTAATGTGTATGATTTTTTGTGGGGTAAAGCATTTCTCCATAAACGGGAACAATGTTCTCAACGACTGGGTACAGTTGTCCACTGCTGTAGAAGACGGATGGAGCTAGATCGTAACGGTATCTGATTTTTAAATTTCACTTTTGTTGAAATAAAAATCATGGTTCTTTCATCTTGATCAGTGACTTATTTGGTCACACCCTCAAAAATTTTCGAAAAAAGAGCATTTTAAAAATTAACAAAAGGAAATTCAAAAGTCGGATCCTGTTAAGTTCTAATCCTATGGATACTCTACAGTCTAAAATCTATACCGACATGTTTAGCTAGTAATCTCATGCTGAAATTCTTGCCAATGTAAAGGATATTTTTGACTAATGAATTGCCTAGAACTTGTGCATATCTTTGAGACTTGGGAGAGATACAAGAAGGAAACAGCAGACTTGAAGTGGGAAAGTACAATAAAATGCAAAAGTAGCTGAAGGTAGCTCAAAGTATCTTTAAATTACGTCAAACTACTTTAAAGTATAACGAAGTACTTACAAATACGCCCAAGTACTTCAAAGTGTTCCGTTTTGGAAAAAATTTCACAAAAATAGAACACTTTTGTTCTGTTTTTCGGACATCATTCTCATAACAGAATGATTTTGTTCCCTTTTTAAAATTTAACGTAGTCAAAGTAGCCTAAAGTATTTCAAAGTAAGATAAAATACTTCAAGTTCAAAAGTCTTGCTGTTTCCCCCTTGCGTTTATAGCGGATACTTCGCACTAATTTAAGAGATAGCGAAGCGCCTATGAGATGAGAAGCAGATTAAGTGTACAGTTCATTAATGATGTTCATATCTGATGAACATTTGATCAGTGTATATCGGAATCCGAATCGAACCGACTTTTGTTGACTCGAGTTCGGTTCGTTTTCGGGCTCTGGTGTCCACTAGACTAACGAAAGAGTACGTCGAAAAATCTTTATAAATCAAAGGATAATTTAATATACCTAGTTGTTCTCAAAGTTGGTTTTTCATATTAGACGCCTCTTAGCTCAGTTGAATGGAGCGTCGTTTTTCCTCTCATCTGATACAAAAGAAGTTTTTTTGACACTTTTTGTAAAAAAATACGGTATCTACGATACTAATTTTTTACTGCCCTAAGTAAATAACAAAATAACAGAGAATGAAGATAATAATAACAATAATAACGTGCTAAGGAATATACTTATTTATTTTTAGTATCGCCACAATACTCATTTACCTGGTAAACTGTTGAAAATGGCGTCAAGTGTAAAATCAAGCGAGTTTTATCTGGCTTGCCGTAATAATGATATCAATAAAGTACTAGAACTTTTACCAAGAATGAGCCTATCTGAAATTAACAAGATAGAGCCAAATAATAGCACAGCACTGCACGCAGCAACTTACTATGGACATAAAGAAATTGTAAATATCCTTCTTGAACATGGAGCATCACGTTCGATCTGTAACGGCTATGGATGCATGCCGTACGATGAAGCACCAACATCAGAAATCAAACAATTGTTCAAGCGACGAGCTGCCAGTAATCGTTTTACTGCTGAAGCTGGTGTCACTGAATGGATTTGCTTTGTAAGTCTTTTGGAAAGCACGATTTGAAAAATGTGAAAACGTACAGGACACCCATGTAACTGAAACATTAACACAATGACATCTTTTATAATGAAACCGATATAAAAACCGATGTTTTCAATTTTTGTGAAACACGATCTAGAAGAGTGCTGAAGTGTTTAGAGATAGAAATTTGGATCCTCCCTCCCCTCCTCCTCGACAAACTCGATGACCTTTGTCACAGACCGTCACCGACAGCGAAAACAGTTATATCGTGTTTCACATTTTTATCTCGTGGAGATTACGCTAACATCTTTCTTAACTTGATTCTGCTTTACTTTTTAGACAGACTCACAAGCGTACCATAACAGTGTTTTTAGTGCAGTTATGGAGAAAAGCCCATTGGATAATTGGCGTATTGACTGGATCAAAGAGTTTTACGTTGATAAAGACATGTCTGACATCGAGGGAATAGACATAATACGAGAATTTTATAGATTAGCTCGTGATGATCCTATTTACCTTATCAAGGCCTATACTGCTGAAACTGATTATTACCGCTTGTTAAATCAACACTTGGCTATTACTAATCCCTCTCCAGACAATCGTTCAGTTGACGAAGAAGGAAGTCGATGGTATCGACTTCGAGATCTTGTTGGTATTATTGCCTCACATGACAATATGAAACCATTTATCTTCAGAGGAACCGTTTTTCGTGGCATGCGTCTGACATCGGAAGAATTATCGGTGTATGAGAGAGCGTTAAAAAAACAAAATCAGAAGGTTTCTTTGGACGCGAATATAAATGCACCGATCTTATATGTTGTTAACAAATCTTTCTTATCCACGTCAAAAGATTATGATACGGCTAAATCATTTGCTTTCGATGGCATTCAACGACGCGCACAAGCTGGTGATTTAGTCAAAACTCCAACTGTTTGCACCTATCATATAGAGAGTGATGATCGTATAGCCCTAGATATTGAAAGTATCTCTGAATATTCGCATGAACGTGAAGTACTTATTTTACCAGGTCAAACATTTGAAGTGGAATCTGTTAACAAAAACATTCCTACGCCAGATGGCTTAATGAACGAAATTATCTTAAAAGAACATATTAAAACCAAGTTGAATGAGGAGCTTTATAACGATTTCCATTAATTATATTGTAATATTGTCTGATTCTAATGAGATAAATAAATAGAGACAATGTTCTTAATTCAAACGTTTTTTCTGGCTACTCGCACAATTTTGTTTCTTCTTAAATGAGTCTTCCATAAAATATATTTCTTTACATTTTTGAATAGAAAAATGTTTTTTGCATTGAATGATTCAAAAATCATTCATTTATCGTAAGACCACTCCCATCTTCCTCAAAAAAGTCAATTTTTATCGAAAATTCTGAAACTAGGATAAGTACATGAGAAGATAGCCCGTCTTCAGATCTTTCATAAACAGTACGAATTTCCTTTTGATGCCCCGTTTCTGGTAAGATTTTTGATAATTTTCGTGATGTACTACAAAAAAAACAGATTTTTTGTAAAAAAACGGAAAAATATTTTTCATTCTTTCTCTGAATACGGGTTCAACGACGTAGCGCCACCGCCATGCTACCACAGTACAATATAAAGTCAAATATTTATTTTGTTTTAAAGCTTATGTCTAAGATTAGTCCCTTTCGTGATCCTTTTTAAAAGAAGCCTTTGTATTATCGTATAAAAATATATTTTAATAGAAAAAATGCCCTTTTTTCGGAGTTTTTTGAATTATTGAACTTGTCGCTCTTTTTCTTCGATCAAAAAGTGAAAATTTAAAAAACAGGGCCACGAGAGAGGCTAGTCTTAGAGACAAGCTTTCAAACAAAAAATATATATAGGTGTATCCACCAGAAACCACCAGGTCCATACGAAAAATTTTTTTTAATTTGATGAAACTTTCAGAGTTTGTAGAGCTTTCTGTGCTGATCATTTTCGTAATAAATAGTTTGGGTCTTGCCTTTATCTTCGCTGAGATATATGCCACATACTATCGAATTATTTTTGCATTTTTTCAAGCATTTTTCATCAAAAAATTTGACAATACTCTATGATAACTTGTTCAAACTACAAAACCAATATAATATTCTGATTCCTCGTGAAAAACCTGTATCAGATTCTACAGAAATCAAAAACAATTTCATGGATGTTTGTGTAATTCTCGTGTTGATTTGGTGAAGATAAACGTTTAAAAAAAAATCAATAAGAAAGTTGGAATAAAAGAGAAAAGTAACATATGCAGTTCAATAGAGAAACACTTGCTCTACAAAGTGGCATATTTCTTTTACCCAGATATGATTAGTTGCCAGGATCATATTATATGGCAATTTTTCAGATTTCTTTGATATTTTGACCACGAAAAGTCGGTTCCAATGCAAAATAAACATGATATTCGGAATCAACATAAAACACTCCATCGATACCTTTTATTTTACCAAAATATTTTTTCTACCAAAATTTGACCTGTAAGGTACCTCAGAGCGAAATTCAAAAAAACAATGCTGAGGAGGAGTACGGGTCAAGTTTTAGTAGAAAAAATATTTTGATAAAATAAAAGGTATCGATGCAGTTTTTTATGTTGATTCCGAATATCATGTTTATTTTGCATTGGAACCGACTTTTCGTGGTCAAAATATCAAAGAAATCTGAAAAATTGCCATATAATATGATCCTGGCAACTAATCATATCTGGGGAAAAGAAATATGCCACTTTGTAGAGCAAGTGATTCTCTATTGAACTGCATATGTTACTTTTCTCTTTCATTCCAACTTTCTTATTGACTTTTTTTAAACATTTATCTTCACCAAGTCAACACGACAATAACACAAAATTTTTTTTGATTTCTGTACAATCTGATGTAATTTTTCATGAGGAATCAGAATATCATATCGGTTTTGTAATTTGAACAAGTTATCATAGAGTATTGTCAAATTTTTTGATGAAAAATGCTTGAAAAAATGCAAAAATACTCCGATAGTATGTGGCATATATCTCAGCGAAGATAAAGGCAAGACCCAAACTATTTATTACGAAAATGATCAGCACAGAAAGCTCTACAAACTCTGAAAGTTTCATCAAATTAAAAAAAATTTTTCGTATGGATCTGGTGGTTTTTGGTGGATACACCCATTATTGTGTGTGTGCGTGTGTATATATACATATATTTAAAATATCTGCTTTCCTTGTATTATTGATTACATCACGAATATTAATAAGCACAAGATCAATCATGCATGTTGTTTCTTCTAATATAGGAATTAGTCAGCTATTTACTTGTTTTTCTGTGCATCATGTGTATAACCAAAAGGTAATTGCAATACGGACAGAATAATAACGACAAGATAGTCATATTCTACCTTTTTTTTCTTATGGAATGTTACCTTTTTTTCCTTCATACAGACACGGTACAAAACAGAAGCAAATGTATTACCATGTAGATGAAACGATCATATCTATGTATTGAAAAGATAATATTTTTTTTCTTCTAATTGGAATTTGTGCATTTAATTAATTGAATATTTTATGTTTTCATTATAAATATTTATTTATTTTCATATGGCTTAATTTAAAAATTTGAATGAAATGAGCATTCTCCATTTTAAACAATTAGTATATTTATAGAATTATGCCTTTGAGAAAATAATGTTCTCCGATTTTCTTTGGTTTTGTAAAGTATATGGAGCAATTGTGTATGAATGTTATTGGAATCTTCCATCTACATTACAATATAGATAACAATCCTTCGTTATCTATACAGGGTGTCCCAGAAGTAGCCGGACAGACAAAAACAATTTGAATATCTCCATTATGACTCGAGCTAAACAGTTGATTTTTTTTCCAAGGATAGAAGCATGTTCATACTCTAAATCCATACGAACAAGGTTAGTGAGAACCTTTGTTAAGTATCACTATTGACCTCAACAAGAAAATTTTTACTTGTTTATAGGTAGGAAAAGAAAATAATATACTTAACAAAGGTTCTCACTAACCTTGTTCGTATGGATTTAGAGTGTGAACATGCCTCTATCCTTGGTTAAAAAATCAACTCGTTAGCTCGAGCCGTAATGGAGATATTCAGTTTTTTTTTGTCTGTCCCGTTACTTCTGAGACATCCTGTATATAGTTGTTCTACGTCTATTATGTTGTGATTCTTGTTCTCCTTCTCGTCTGATATATACACGTTGTTTCGTTTCTTTTTTTTTCTCTAGTTCATTTTTTGTTTTTCTTGTTATACACGTTTAGGTTCTCAAATGTTATTAAAATGTTTTATTATTTTCTTCGTCATCGAACCAATTGATATTTTGATTCTGAGTTTTTTTTTAACCGATATCTCTATCAATCTTGATGAAATCGAAACGAAATCAGTCGACTTCGACTTTATTCTGTGAAAACCTTCCATTTTCAGGCATATCTTTATCAATGGATCCTGGTATTTATGAAAATATTTGAGTAGAAGATGCGACAAAAACCAAGCGGAACCTTTTCAACGTAATCCGAGTCGGATTTCGTTAGCCCTTTCACTTTTGGATTTTTTCTGCGAAACTCAAAAGTTTTAAAAGTAATATTTATATATGGATTTTATTTTTCACAAGGAAATTTGGTTTCTATTCTAACAATAGAGGTGTTTGAAATGTCCATGAAAAAACTAGCATTCATTCGAGTCAGATGAAAGCTCGCATTGCCACACTAACAAGATTAAAATGCTAGCTGCTCTTGGCTTGCCTATACGGGAGATATTTGAATTTTAAATTTCGATAAAATTATAATAAGGACAGTTATTGATTTATTCTACAACATATTCGTGATATTTCAGTGTTTATTAAACACTGAAATATCACGAATATGTTGTAGAATAAATCAATAGCTGTTTTCATTATAATTTTATCTAATTTTACACTTGCCATTTTGACTATAAATTTATTTGTTTGGGATTTATTGTGATTTTTCATAAATCTCAGAATTTATCTCTTTCTTAGAAGATATTAGAATACTGGAAATAGATCGTCGAATTTATTTCTATTTTTACGTATACATTGTAATCTTAATGATGTACAGATATGTGTTTTACTGTCATAATCTAGAGGAATTTTTAAATAAATCTCGAGACTAATTTCTACTATTCTATGTAAAAAAAAAGTGATTGAGTTAGGATTTGAATCTTGAAATGTATAAATTAAAAGTCATGGTTCTTATGAGTATATTATGCTAATTGGAAAGATATGATTAACATTATCAATCGATTCTGCTTTGTGTAGAATCCATCCGCTAGAGGATCGATTCATATTAAGGAGTTGAATGTAAATGAGGATATATATGTATATCGAATTGTTCCGCTAGAAGAAATATGGTCCGACAAGAAATTATTGCATGTTATAATATTTTGGGGATAGAATCATCTAAAATGAGGTTGATCCGATGATTAATTTATGTGTGCTGGATTTTATTACATGTTTACTATATAAGTCATCATAATTTTATTCCATTAGTGATAGAAAAGAAATCCTAAATTTATGATAAATCTCAAAAAGAAAAATCCCGGTACCCCTTCACACAACACATAAATACGACACATTTTATTTGAGTTTGTTTGATTCACAGTAGAAAGAAACAAAAATGTAGAGCAATCGTGTATGTTATTTGAAGAACGCAAAAATAGTGTCTGACACATAGTTTTTCATTTAGAGTGAATAACACCTCATGATTCTTGTTTTTTTTTGTTGATTCTTATATTATATGTAAGTTTTCAATAGCTTTCATCAGTTCTTTTGAAAAAAAAAACACCAAATAAGACAGTAATGATGATTGCTTTCGTCATTTTTGTGTAAGTAATAAATAGGACGTTGAAGCCGAAATTTTACATGAAAATTATATTTTGTAATCGAATAATTGAACTCTAGTTATACAGTTCAATTAATACGAAGAGCAGTCTTCCTTATTACAGTTATTTCACAGATTTGACCAATAATATAATTTTCCTCATTTTTTATTTTAGATATTTGTCTGATTAAAAAAATGCCGCGTCGATCAAAAGAAGCCAACACAATAGTAACTACTACATTCAACAACGATATCGATCTTTCAAATGAAATATGGCAGTCAATCTTTTTGTCAATATCGTCCTTCAGTGATCTCATCAGCCTATCAACGGTCTGTCATCGATTTCGAAAACTTATTTTAAACGAATGGTTTCTTAGGAAATATAATGATGAACATCCAAAACTTTTTGTAGACTTAATAATTTATTACAATTTTTCAAATGTCGCTATAGGTCAAAATCCATTTTTTAACTCAATTAAATGCTTAAAACGTGGTCATCGGGATAACATTGCTCCTGACGAGAGGAAAGTGATAATTGAAGAAGATTCTTTTTTTGATTATATTTTAAAAATTATTGGTGATTTTGTCGAAATTTGCAATGATTATGACCTTTTTCGTAGTCGAACGATAGTAGAAAATTGTTCCTTCTCATTTTTCTTCTTTTTATGCAAACGACCATCAAACAAAGATCTTAATTGGCTAAGATTTACTTTTTATTTAATAGAAGATAAACCTCAAAGAAATGCACCTATTACTATTTATGTGAATCATGAACGACATTTAGAATTTTATGTCAACAACGGCGGTTATATTCAAGCACACCAATCGAAATCGCCAATATTGCAATTTGACATCTGGCATCACATTGCAATTCTAATCGCTCAAACTTCACCCGATAATACATCAATAGAATTGTACTTAAACGGTCAAAAATTGGCCGAATATAAACTTTCGAAACGTTTTCGTCCGCCATATCATGGTATTATTATTGAAGCAGTTGCTACGGACGTCCATCTAGCTGAAATATGTGTTTGGAAACGGAAACTTACCGTTAAAGAAATTAAAGCAATGTTTGAACAAAAGACAACTTTAAAGAGAATCGATCTTGTAACGAATATTTTGAGTGGAATGCGATTTTGAAAAGCATCAAAAATGATCCGAAATTTTTCTCTAGATGATCAATATTAAGAAGTTTTTATTTATGATAATATAGTTTTTCTATAATACTTCTAGGTTTCCAAGTTAAACAGTTTTGCTGGATAACTTTCGCTACATGAAAGTATAGCAAAAAGCGTCGAGCACTTTAGCACACATCAATTAATTAAAACTTTAAGCAATCTCCTAAAGTGATTTTTGCATTTCGTTTTAAATTCTAACTGAAATTTTTTAAACTGGCCTGAAAAACTTCGTATACGCTTCTATTATTATGATATTTCCATGAGCTATCGTATATCGTCTAATAATATTCGCCTTATTTTCTATCTAGAGTTTCAGTCTGTTAGTCATGGGTACGCTGTGGCGTTTTTTAAAATTAAATTTACGAAAGAAAATCGAAAAAAACTATTGCAAGATCATCTTTGTGGGTGAGGATGAGGGTACAAAGCGTATTTTTAATCAATATTTAATTAATTAAAAAAATGAAAGTAAAACTTATTTCATTTTTAAGATGAGCTACGGGCCCTTATTTTTAATTAGACTCGGCTAGTTAAGCTGGACTGGTTCATGAAAGTTTCTTAATGCGATCACAACGAAAATCATGTACCTACTTGAAAATAATAGACGAAGTCAGAAAAGTTATGCAATAACAGAAGGTTGAGAGCTATCATTAGATTCTGCATATTTTTTTTGTATTGTCTTATGATGTCCTAAAGGTTCCACTTTGAAACGAAAAAGGAGATTTTTTTTTAGTTCTACTCACTGTAATCGGTTTTTTCGAAGAGAATCAACGTAAAAAACAGTTGCGTTCAGCTGTACTATCGGATTAATTTTCAAGCAAAGATTGTCAAGACACTCCACACCCTTTGATCCTCAAAATCTTTTTAGAAAGTATATTATTTCATTTTTTCAAAATACTTATTTCCTTCTAAAGTAATTCCATCCTCCAGGGGTCAATAGATCCAATTAGCGGTTATGTTGAAGAGTATTGTTGACTATCGATTTAATATTATCTTTCAAGACTGACTTTTTCTACACCCATATCATGATTAATTGTATTTCGCTAAAAACTTAATGATTAAATCAGAAGATATCGCGATTGTTAAAGAAGAAACGATTTTTCAAAAATTGGTAATAAATCTGAAACAGATCGCATTTAAGCACCGATTTCAATATTTATTATTACTAATAGCCGCGAGTGAAAAATCACGATTTATCGTATTTCAGCCTGCGATTAATTACTATTTTCTTACCGATTTAAAGAGTATGGTCAGTCATACAGTAGAAGATGCAAAACGATTTACTCTATATACTTTTGGTTTCGCACTAGATTTTCCTACTAATGGAATTTGTAGGACCTGCAAAATGGAAATGTACTTTTCATTACATAATAACAACATATTGATGGTTTGACTTATTTTTAATGTTTGTTCTGAATGATCCAATCTAGTTTCTCATGAATATATATTAATAAATACATAATTTTCGAAAAAGTTTTTGATAGAGAGAGAGAGTGAATAAAATCATCTTCAATTAACGTTTAGTTTGGTCCATGGTAATATTAAAATTTGAAAATTTTAATAATGGATTGTTTGAGAAAGGTAAGCACTGATTTATTAGTGAATATTAGAAATAGTACATCATAAAGCACAGTAAATGATGGTAAGATTTGGAGACAATTGTTTATAGTAGTCGAAATAGAATTTGTTTGGATGAATAATTCTATGATAAAAGAAGGAGATCAACCTACTATGAAAACAATAAAACTACTGACGCTTATTTTGACCAAGATGATATCACATTTATGCGACACTTGACCAGTTGTGCATCCAGCACGTACTCGACGTGTGGAATTTCGTAGAAATATAAGAGTACGAGTATTACATACAGTAACGATCATCATCGGTAATAATAGAGTAGTAATTAGACTATAATACTGTAGAAGACCTATTCCTGCTGAAGAAAAAACATAAAAATCCATCTATAAATACACAATGTGAATACATCAATTGACATCCAACCATATCTAACAAAAAGGCATAGGAACGACAAGATAAACCACTCGATATATTAAGTAATTGTTGAACATTTATTGTGAACCAATTTAATTTGTTTTTACGAAAGGTTGATTGAATCAGTATGAGAACTGTATAAGCAATGATAGGAATAATTGTAAGCGAAAATACTGGTAATTGAATAATAATAGCGAAATAACCTCTTGATGAAAGATCAACACTAGAAGATTCATTCATATTAAATGTAGATGTATCGTCAAGAGTATCTATGTATGATAATTACTGTTATTCATCATCAGTCTCACGAAGAAATGAAAACTTAAAGAGCGGCAAACAACATGCCGTAACGATGATGAATTCTATTCAACCCTACTTCCATTCATAATCTCGTGAAAAGAAAAAAAATGTTTGTAAAAAGATTTTTGTCGTCTATCCCAAGAAACGATGAATAAGTTGTTTATTCAATGATTATTTTAATGAATATCTAAAATTATTTTTCTCATATATCTATTAGATGAGATAGTGGATTATCTACATAAAGACAACATTATAATGATTTTACGCTCAGTACAAAAAAAAATTTATGAGGAATATTATTAACGAAAGGTTTGATAAGGGAATAATTCGTTTTATGCATGAAAGGATAATGTCGTATTTGATATCTTTTAACAGACAGTATTAGATTTTCATATATCTTGAACGCTACGTATTTTTTTTCTAATATACTTTTTATATTTTTATTGTATTCATCACGGACACATTAAAGGAACAATTAGAGATAGGATAAATGTTGCATGAAGAATTTTCAAGGAAAATTCTATTGATATTATAAATAGTCTACCTTTCTTGGAGATATTTTTTGTACTTTTCTAAGCACAACATTAACTGTCGTCTTCAATTTTAATGAAAAACGAACGTTGCCATATTCTCTTTCTCGTAGAGAAGAGTCTTGCAAACATAAATTGTCTGCTTGATTGCTTGCTTGATTGCTTGTATGTCCGCAAAAGGTCAAAAAAACATTTTATTCATATTTTCTATAAAACTTAACCAAAAGGTAATCGGGGTCGAGGAACTTGAATCTGATGTTAGTTTTTTAAAATTTTTTTGAGAATCAATTTTTTACACAAAGGAACACTTTTTTTACAAAAA
>JAJEKB010021442.1:3373091-3401178 GCA_022393335.1 Macrotrachela quadricornifera | reverse complement strand
AATATCTAGTCTTTTCAACTTACAATACAAACACCTCCATTGTTAGATAAGAATGTAGCATAAATATTAACATCATCAAATTGTTGACATAACTCGAATTTTTTTCTAAATTTGTTTTGAAGAAAATTCTGTAAAAATATTCTCAATTTGTTTTATTTTCATTCAATGAATTTATTTATAAAATATGATATTGGAATAAATAAAAGATGATTATATTTTAGAATAATTTATAGGTATATATAGAAATTTTTAATTATCTTTTTTTTGAATAAAACTCTTTACAAATTATTTTTTTTGTTTGTTTTCATCTAAAATCTTGTTTTTTCTTTAAGATTTAATATGAATTTTTAATAGAATACAGAATAAGAGAGGAAAATTGATTAGAAATTAATTTATCCATTCTATTAAACAATGTTTATTTTGAAACTGAGATACCTACATGCTGCTGTTTAATATTCATTAATGAGTTGAAGGATGACAATCGTTTTTACGAAATAGGAAGTCTCACATCTATTGTAAGTAAAATATAACTATTGTTGATGTCTTGATTATATTCAATTCAATATAAATTGATATGAATTTTTATTCGTCTTTTGTTCGGATAGTGTTCTAGCACCAAGTAAATTCTTCTATATTATATAAATGATTGAATACCATAAGATTTGTATTAGATTGATAATAAACTTCATTCTGACTATAAGAAAATTTTAATTTGTATAAATGGGAATAGATTAGTATTTGCATAAAATAAAGATAGTACACGGTACGAGATGATATTAAATTTTTGCAATATCGCCGGCTCCTGATCTTGACACGAAAATTATCGTAAATCTTTTCTCATGGGCACGCTTTCTGTTGACTGTTGCTCATCTGAAAGGATGTGGGATCAGATATAACATATTTCAACTGTACGCATTCATTTACCCTAACGACAACCACTCCTCTCATAACTCGATTTTTATTGGTTACTGCTCACTCAATGGGGTTTCGAGGCAAATGGAGTAAAGAATCGAGTTCTCCGACCCAGAGAACTTCGAAGTAACATATCTGTGATTGGAAAATAGGCCCCTAATTCTTGGTCAACGAGACGGTTGACAACATTGGAACCACTTTCAGCATAATTATATTTGCCGTATAGATAACTTATGCTTCTTATTGTTAGTCTGTGGACTAACCAAAATCCCTGATTTATTTCTTCACAAAAAAACTAACAACTCAACACAACACATAAACAAATCTACGTAAATATATATGGGTCATAGAGATGACCAATGGCGAGAGTAGAGAAGAAAGACAAACGAAAGGGAGGTAGTGAGTGAAAGATGCCACTACCTAACACTTATTTATTTATGTATTATATACTATTTTATAGCTCGTAAAATTCTTTATCGAATAGTATATAACAAACGGGAATTTTATGTGACTCTGGTAGAAAAGTTTCTTACAAGAACGGCGATATGTCGATCTTCTCGTAGAATACAAATTAACTATCTTGAGTATATCCTCGGTATTTTAACCTTGTCTCATAAATGGTTTATCCCTTTGAGCTGAAGAAAGTCTCAATTGGATAGAAAACAGTTTAATCTATAAATTCACTACACCCAAGTAGTGAATTTATAAGATAAAAAAGTGATATAAGTCAAAAACTGTAAATTCAACGAAATAGCATACTCCGTGAGGCAGTATTTTAAACTTTTTTCACGTGGTGCATTAGGACTTGTATTTACTTTTTTTATAATAAGACAGATCTCACCAGGATACATCCCTTGTCAGTAAATTGTAGGGAGAAAATACAGGCGTGCTAAGTTAGCATGGACCACATTATATGTGACCCTATCCGGTGACCAGTGGCTCTACTCTCACAGTGATATAATGTCTTTAGAAATCACAAAAATGAAGTTCAGATTCGTGTTTAGCCTGGAAAACTGGGTAAGAAGAGTTATTTTCGAATGGATTTGTGTTTGCATCTAGCGGGATTACGATCGTAAGCAACCTCATGAATCTATAAGAGATATATGATAGATACAAGCCTCAGTATTTTCCTAATAAATCACCAATATTAATAGCTATTCAGTTCAGGTTTTTACCCTTCGATAGTCTTTTTGACTAGCTACGAAACCAGGCATTTGAGAAACCCAAAGCTACTGATTATCTAAGACATGTCTAGGCATTTTGGCTTCCGAAAGCAGTTTTTGTGCATTTTGAGGCCTTTTTCAGGCGATGTTTTGTTAGAAAGTTACGATTTGGTTCAAAACTAATATCCGATTCGGAATCAGCGTTAAAAACTGAGTCGATTTATACATGTTGTAAATAATTCTGAGAAAAAAATTTTTTTAAAAAAAATCCCTGTACCTCCCTCAGGAATGGTCTCATTAATAATGACAATTTTTTCGGTAACTCACCCATTTCTTGACGGATTCTTCTCATCTTCGAACTCGACCGACATATTGATGAAATAATTGGCACTATGTCAATTCGTCGCCGCTCAATTCGTCGCATTCAATTCGTCGCAATCAATTCATCGCATATTCAATTAGTCGCATATTCAATTCGTCGCGTATTCAATTAGTCGCATAAGACGTCGTCGCATGCTTCTCTCTCTCTCTCTCTCTCTCTCTCTCTCTGTGATAATTGCTTTTTCTATCTTCAACTTTTAAAAAAGAATAATTACTAAATAAAGATAATAAAGAGATTTAAAATATTGATATTCTAAAATGGATGATAATCTTAGTGAATGGAACAGTATTATGTGATTGTGTCTAATTCCTAACGATATCAACAGGCTAAATCAATCAGATTTTGATTGGATTTTGTGTTCTGATAATGAACTAGACATAAGTTTATTAACAGAGATAATTATATTGTAGTTCTGAATTATGAGACTCAAAAATATAAATAAACTTTATTCTTTGAGCAAGAACACTTTCAATCAATACTCTCATAAAGCTATTTTCAACTATAATCTACTAATGTCTCTTATTGAAAAACTATTATCTGAAAAAGGAAAACCAATGGTCGTACATGCAGGTTATATTTACACTCAAGAACGAACTACAATAACAAAACTAATTTTTCGATGTCAAAATCGAAATTGTAAAGGTAATTAACAAAGCGCTGCTTTGATCTCATCAAAAGAAATATTTTTTTTAATTAAGCTCGATGTCACACAAACTTATCAATGGATACTTTTCTTTCTCAACCAACAACACATAATCATGCACCCAATCCAGATCGTATTCCAGTTATTAAACTCCATAATGACGTTAAGCAACGTGCTGCAACTACTGATGAACCAACAAGCTCGATTCTCCATTCTGCTTTAAGAACATTTCCTCTATCTGCCGCAGGTCAATTACCACGGAGTGACGTTATCACACAAACAATCCGTCGACAGCGTACAACACCAGCAACTACTCCAAATGGTCATTTACCAGAAAATTTAAGAAAAACTTATCGTGATGAAGATTTTTTATTATATGAAGATAATGAAATGATAATTTTTTCTACAAGAACTAATTTATCAATATTAAAACAATCAAAACATTGGTTCGCTGATGGAACGTTTAAAGTAAGTTACCAATTAAGAAATTTACATCACTAATTAACGTTCTTTTACGTTTGCCCTGATGACTTCTATCAATTATTTACATTACACGCTTTAATGTCATCAGTTGTTATTCCTCTTGCTTATGGTCTCTTAGTTGATAAAAGCACTAAAGATTACAACAGCTTCCTCAAAAAAGTTCTCGAACAAGATGACTTTGATCCAGAATCAATTCAAACTGACTTTGAAAGTGGCACAATAAAATCAATTAAAGAATCACTTCCAAATGTCTCACACAAAGGTACGATTTAAATTAATTTCAATTTTTTATATTAATTAATGTCTCTCTTAGGTTGTCTCTTTCATTTCGGTCAAAGTGTTTGGCGGCACGTTCAAGACAACGGCTTATCCAAAAAATATCAAGAAGATAACACTTTCCGAATGAATGTTAAAAAATTAATTGCTCTTGCTTTTCTTCCTGTTAATGATATCATCAAAGGATTTGATATGGTGGCTGCCGAATTCGATGATGATGATAATACCGAAAATTTACTTAATTACTTTGAAAAAACTTGCATAGGTGAACCAAAAAGAAGAGGTAAAATTTTAATATTTAAATTAACTCTCTAAATGTACTTTTACATAGGATTTGGACGAAAAAAACCATTATTTGATCACAAATTATGGAATATTTATGATCGCGTCATTGTAAATCTTCCTCGTTCCAACAACGCTGTCGAAGGGTGGCACAACGCATTTGCCACTCGTGTTGCTATCTCTCATCCAACAGTGGCTAAATTAACTGAAAAAATTCGTCTAGAGCAATCAAAATTTGAAATTGATATTGCTCAAATTCTTCAAGGTCATGAACCAAAGCCAAAAAAAGCTTGTTATCGTAAGCGTGACGAGCTCATTTCACGTTTGGTTCTTGGTTATGACCAATTACAAATTGATCAATACTTAAAAAATATTTCTCCTAATATTTCATTGTAAATTCAATCAATTTTCTCACTTTTCTTTCATTTTGTATGTTCTCAATTTTTCAATAAAAATTCTAAACTAATTAACACTTATCTCTCTTTCTCTCATAAGAGAGAAGCATGCGACGACATCTTATGCGACTAATTGAATACGCGACGAATTGAATATGCGACGAATTGTTATGCGACGAATTGATTGCGACGAATTGAATGCGACGAATTGAGCGGCGACGAATTGACTGTCCACCAAATAATTCTGTGCACAAAATTTCAGCTCAATCGAATGTAATTGTGAAGACTCATTCTGTAAACGGACGACCGGATACACTGACCGATTCTAGGATGTACTCACTTTTTCAGTACGCAAAAACAGACGATGAACACAGACAATAAGATGCCTGGATGGAAGTAAGAAAAGAAAACGAGACGTGCAAACATATATACGAACCAATATAACACATACATATGTACAAATATTTTGAGAGTACTTTCTAAAATATCCTTAAAAAAAATTGAGCTTACATGTCCAGCGAATGAGAACTTCGAGTATATCGATATATTCTATTTGGTTGAGACAATCTTTATAGCTACTCGATTTTTATACCTACTCAATCTTTATAACTACTCAACCTTTATATGTGTTCTCTACAAATATTCACATAGGCTTGATCATGCCATGAAATCAATTACCTTAAAAGAAAAAAAAGAAAAAATACGATTGCGTTCTCACATTCTCCTTCGATCCATGTGTCATATAACTCAATATTTGGCTCTTTTTAAATACCCTTCATTTCATTCATGCAGTGAAAAGATTTATCGTTTGTTAAACATAATCGAACGATGATGTGCTTCGCGTCTTTCATATTTGCACTTATCTTCAGTACTGTTGCTATCTATGGATCGAATTGTCCCGATCGACAAGCAATAGAGAAGTCTCTCCAAAAAGTTCACATTCCAGGCGCTGCCATCGTTGTGGTCAATGCCACTCACATACTTTACGAACAAGCTTTTGGTTATCGATCGCTATCACCAGAACAACCGATGGATGTTGACAAGTCGATTTTTGGTCTTGCTTCGATATCAAAAACATTCATTGCTACTGCTGTCATGCAACTTGTCGAGCAAGAACGCATCGACCTCGATACAGACATCAATCAATATTTGTTGGAACCCAATCAACGCATCTTTCATCCGCATTATCCTTTGCATTCGATCACTCTTCGCAAATTACTTTCACATTCGGCTTCAATCGCTGTCCCTGATCAAGTGCTGTATACCTATTTTCAACCAGGTGATAGTGCGTTTGTGGAATCATTAGCTGAGATGTGTTTCAAATATGTGAACCCAAACACATCATACTGGCTGCCAAAACCACCAGGTAGCGTGACATTCTATTCCAATGAAGGTCCAGCTTTAGCTGCATTGGTTGTCGAACGAGTCTCACAAATGCCTTACATCGATTATGTCAAAGAGAAAATTTTGAAACCATTGAGTGTTGATATTAACAGAGTAGGCGTGCGTCTGGTCAATTTTGCAAATAATACGGACGATTTGGTCAAACATTATGCCTATGCATTGGATTCATCCTATCTTTCAATTTGGAACCAGAAAATACCTGGGCTGAATCTAACACAGATGCCGGTAAAAGTGTGAATGTCACTGATAGAATTGACTTCGATGATTTCTATTTGCAGGGCGATCTACCCACTTGGCTATTCATTGATCACTTTAGCATTAGTGCCTATCCTGTTGGTCTCCTGCGCATGTCAGCTCGTACTCTATCCATATATCTTCGTATGTTCCTCAGCAATGGATCTATTATTCTTCATCCTCGATCCATTGCCGAAATGCGAATGGTTGTCGGTGGTGGCCTCATACCATACTATCAAGATTCAAATAGCAGTTCAACGGAGTCACCACCACTATCATTTGGGCTTAGTTGGTATTGGGAAACCATGAGCAATGGTCGTCGATACATCGGTCATAGTGGTTCGTTGCCAGGCATGGTACACTTAATGCTGATCGATGAAAACAATAGTGTGGGCGTAATTCTTCTTTCGAATGGCGATACGGGTGAGCCGGTTGATTCATCGAGAGAGATTCGTGATACATTAGTTGAGATTCATATGTCACTTTTTCAATGTTTTGAAACCAATGTTTTCAACGTATCTACAACAACATCCGTGAGTTAATGTTATTCTATCAATATTTACTCTGATGTTTTTGTTCTAGACTTCATCAAGCAATGCATCAACGACATCGACAACTGCCGGATCGTCTTATCAAAAAGGTAATAACACATACAAGCGGTAGTCCTAATTGATGAGTTTCTCTTTCCTTTTAGTTCGTTCAAGTGTGCTGTTTGTTGTTGTTGTTGTTCTTAGCTTTCTGTTTTAATTGATGAACAGAGTAAAAAAGGATTTTGTTCGAATAAAAAGTGTCGTTTCGATCAACGACAACGTTTGAAGTGTATCACTCGGGAGAATGTTATTAGGCATTTTGGCGAAATTAAAAAGTGTTATTCTCCTTACATATTATTTTATCAATCTTTTCAGATGAATGCTATCAACAGATCTTCATAACGTACAAGAGAGATGCTTTCTGGACTTTTTCCTCTTATTCTTTTTCTTCTCGTTATTTAATGATTGAAATGCTCATTTTTTTGCAGAGGTTTTTCCACTTCTTCAAAAATGCACGCTCCAATATTCTTCATTATTAGGGGTTCGTAACTATAAAGTTGTTGCTTCTCAGCTTTTGACAGAACATTGAATTACGACAGACCAACGTATGTTCTTTTCTGAATAAACAGCTCGTGCTTACAATAGAAGGACATGGATATTTCATCGCCTCTCGATAACCATCGAGAGATCTTGCGACACAGCATAACACAAAGTAAGTCTGTTCTTAGATTTCAATATCCAAAATAACGAAAAGAAAATAATCTTGGTAAGTATAGACACGATCTTGTAATAGAAAAGTGATCTTTATAGATGTAAGAAAGTGAACAATGTAATTATGTGTCGAATATGATATATAATGGCATCATTGCACGAGTGACGTGGGTCGGGCGCAAGGAAGAGTGATGGAAAATATCTCATGATGATCTACATTACATGGCGGATCGCATGTCGAACAAGAAGCAGAGAATGAGTGATATGATATGATGACAGAAAAACAACTGTAATAGTAGCGTCATTAAAATGATAACTCAAAGTTTGCTCTCATATGATTAGGTGTGTGACAGGTCACCAGTTCTATTGGAAAGAATGTCATCAGTTCCAGTTCTTTTTAAAAGAACTGGCTATCTGAACCTGGTTACGGCCGCATGCTCGCCTAACACTTGTTCGCAATGTATTCAGATATATACTAACAAAAGAATTTTTCGGTCTGCTTTCTCTCATTCTTCTTAATACAATCGGCGTCCATCGCAAGTATAACATGTGGTATTCTTCTTCTTTCCTTTCGTTCTCTTATTAATTCATATATGTTTGGATTTTTCCTTTTCTATATGCCACATATACTTGGATTTTTCATTTTCTGTATACTATATATACTTGGTTTTTTCTTTTCCTGCACATAATATATGTTTAATATTTTCCCTTGACAAATGCTTTACTTTCTTTCTCTATGTGATATATTTTTGAAATGTGTTATATCTGATGAGATTTTGTCAATCATTTTACCTCGATCACCTATTGGATATTTCCTCAAGATGGACGATGTTGCATCCTATATATAGCTGATAGTTTTTCTAATTAAACAGCAGTGTAATACAAACATACTTCTATTCAATTATCAGCCCATCGACGATCTAGAATTATTTGTCTTTAGCAATAACACACGATAAACTGCGGTCGTCCCACTTAGTAATAGAATGACAAACATCTATTTCAAGACGACTACAACAAGGGGAAAATCAGCGTATGTAGTTGATGGTGACACCATCATCATTGAGAGAACATCAGATGATAAAACCATTTGGATTTGTGAGCGGAAGCGTCATGGTCTTTGTAAAAGTCGGCTACATACGGTCAATGATAAAATTGTTCGAACCATTGGCACACACAACTGCGAGCCAAAAGCTACTACACCAGAAGTGATGGCTGCTCGAGCACAAATGATTAAAGAAGTGAAATCCTTCAGTAGATCGACACATGAAATTATTGCAAATGGCGTTAGTAATTTGTCCAAGCAAGCACTCGCCTCATTGCCAGATCTTCATAATGTAAAAAGAACCATTCGACGTATTCGCCAAAAGGCACAAAATCCAAACGCATTACCACTATCAATAGAAACATTATCTATCCCACGTGATCTGACAAAAACCATGTCAAATCGAACATTTCTTCAGCATGATTCAGGACTAGGGGTGTCGGCGTTCCCCGTTTCCTAGCGTTCCGTTCCCAAAGAACGGAACGCATGTCATAGCGTGTTTCTTAGCATTTTTTCAATATATTGTGGGGTCCGCTACACTTTGCCGACAGATATAATTTGCTGACAACTTGTTTTGTCACCGTAGTTTGTTCATATTTCAGTCCACCAAATCTAGTAGTTTATATGGTGCAACACGAGAAATGAAATAACTAGTTCTCGTCTGACAGAAGGTAAATATACTTACCTTTTGTAGATTTAATCACTTCAGCATAGCTGCTTGAATCGCTTCCACTGTTTTGACTTGAAGCCATGATCAAGTTGTAATTTAGTTCACTGGTAACAGTTTATCAACGGGATACTTGGTTTAAGTGATATAAAATCAGCGTCTGATTTTATTTCGAAAAATGTTCACTATATATAGGTGAACGAATTGGAAAAGTCCGAAGGATATTTCGAAATAACCATAAACACGAAGGGTATATTCCAAAAACAGGTAAAAAGCAAGAACTGTTGGAAAATACCATATGTGACGAAAAGGAAAGAAAGAGAAGAGATATATGTATATCGTATATGTGAAGAGGAGGAAAGAAAGAAGAGACATATGTATATCGTATATGTGAAGAGGAGGAAAGAAAGAAGAGACATATGTATATCGTATATGTCATCTATAGGATATAATAGATGAGAAGAACGAAAAAGAATATAATATTGAATCGTAGTATAACACAGTTGAATTTTAAAAAAATTTTTGGTGCCGTACTCTAAACAAATGTCAATTTTTTTTACTTGAAATTCTTTTCGGTAAAATAAAACCTTTCGGCAAAGTGATTGCGTCCCGTTACTTCTTTCCACTTTATTCCTACTACTAAAGACATATCAACGTTTATGTTTCAGTAACTAAGTACCGGCGGGCGCAGACAGCTAAAAAACAAATCGTAGGCATATAATTCCATCAACTGTGATTCACTGTATAAACACTCAACACAAGGAAATAGGGCCATCTCATATAACACTTAAATCCAAATGTTGTCCAAAATAAGATAACGGAGAAAAGCAGGTAGTTTAACGGTAGAACATCCAACCGATTATTAGAAGACATAGGTTCGATTCCTGTCTTGATTAAATGATCCTTTTTATCTAATCATTCGTGTTAGGCAAAGCATGTCGACTGTGGATGTTTGAAAGAATTAGGAAACGTATAAGGTCGTGGATAAGCGAAATGATATTAACCCTTTACCCCCTGGTGGGTCATTTTTGACCCATTTATAGAAACTTTATTTTTACACTTATAAAAACAGTTGATCGAGATGGTTTTTAAACATTATGTAGAGGCCTTAGATAAGCTATAAATTCATAAAAAATGTAAAGTTCTTTTATCGTCCCTTGGCTGAAATATTTGAGTCAAAAAATTATGTTTTTTTCAAAAAAGTGAAAAATTCGATTCTTTTTTGTTTTTTGATTATATTATATACACGGATTGGTAATATTTGAGTTTGAGCGGCTGATATATATTACGGAGGGCATGACCTAGTTATACATGTGTTCAGAAAAAAACTATCGATTTGAAGCATGGAAACACCATTCTTCGTAATAATATGAGTCAAAAATGACCCATTCGTAGTGAATGACATGAAAAAAAATTTTTTTAAGTTATTTTATTTTCGATATAAACTATGAGCTAACAATATATTCATCCTTAAAACTGTCATAGGACTAATAATCAGTGAAAAAAACAATGTATTATGGTATCTGAGTCACTTTTTACCGAAAAAATGATAAAAATTCGTCGTTTTTCGTATTATCACCCTTTTAGATCAGATAAAAACAATACGAATAGCCAGTTTTCAAGCACTATCAGGCGCACCGATCTCATAGTACCAAAAGAATATAAATACTGACGATTTCGATACGATTCTCGAAATAAAAGACCCGACTACAGCCCTTAAGCAGCCACCTTTACCGCTGTTTAACCATATTTTATCCTCATAATGATTTAATCTTCAAAAAATAATTCATGCCAGATGTATATCCAACTTCATACCTAAGTAATAAACACAAAATTGCGAAAAACTATGCAAAAATACGAAAAAATCAGATTGATAAAAAATCCTATTTTGATGTCGTTCAACACGAATGGGTCATTTTTGACCCATTCTATATCTTCACAAAGAAACGACCTCGTTCAAATCTAACCATATATATGTTATATTGATCTCCTGTATAAGCTATTCCCATGATCGACTCAACAGCAGCTCTGCTGGATTAGTGTCAGGGGGTAAAGGGTTAAATAATCCTTTATGGATTCACTACGTGTGCTTTTTCTTTCGATTGAATGTTTTCGAAACTCACCCTCACCCTCGCGCTCACCTTACTAATTGAACATACGATCATTTCATCAGAATTTTCACGATAAAAAAATGATATTCGAGATTCCTCTAACAACATAATTTTCCATTATGAAAAATGTAAACATATCATTATATACAACTCTCCCAATTATACTTGGAACAAGAATAGGAATGTTAGACGATGTTCCTAAACAAGTTGGTACTAGAATCACTTTTTAATTTATGTGAGCTCTAAGGTGGAAAATGAGTAGTTCGTGATTTTTTTGCATACCGTTTGAGCTATGAAAAACTGTTTGCACCAGTAGATAGAGCTCGTCGAGTTGTACTTGGAAGTGTTCTGGAACGCTTGGAACAGGTATCTGAACGAATCCGCAGTGGAATTACTTATCTAGTCATGTTTGTCCTACAGTGTTTTTTTGGTATTTTTCGATTTTTTTCTAATATAGTTTGAGCTATGGAAAATCTAATTATACCAATAGATAGCCCATGTCGCACATTTATTCTTGGTACCGCCGGTATACCGCGTTATTTGAAAATACCCACGATTTACCGGCGGTAGCTCTTAAACTCTCCGGTTCTTATTGTAAACGCTCACAAAGGCCCTTTTCTATCAGAATCACAATTTTTTAATGAATAAAATTCATAATTACTGAGAAAGAAACCGGTTTTTCATATATTTTACTTATTAAATTTTTTGCAGCGCCCTCTTTAATAAAAAAATTATCTCGATATTGGGACCAATTTGTGCTCTGTGGCTGGTACAGGTAGCTCAAGCGCATCGACAATATAAAGTGCCATCGAAAGCAGAGCGATTTTGAGAGTTTTAACAGACTTCAAAAATATTCAGCGGTTTAAACACAAGCTATTACGATGTTCCATCTTCGAAAAAAACCGCCGGTATAGCGCACATTATACCGGACGGTCAACCCACGGTTTACCGGCGGTTTTTGTTCGGTTCGAATCGCATGAGTTGTCAAGAGCAGTCATCCATTATTTCATTTAAATTGGAGAATATGTATGAATGTATTTAACACTCATATATAATATAATAGTGGTTGTAATAGTTTGAAAAAAGAATTCTGAAAAAAACCATGTTCATATCTGCAGTGCGTCTAAATACGATTGTTACTTGAAACGCATCTTAACGCAACTGTTAGGCGCGTCTATTATTTGAGACGCGTCCAGATGCGTTTCTCAAACTCGTTTATTGGTTCAAACGCGTTTGGATGCGTCACATGTGCGTTTCAGTTCTACATGGGTTGCACTTCTTGTTTTCAAAACGAACAAAATTTTGAGCTAACAAATTTCGACGTTTCGAAAGCGAGGTTGTTTTATTTGGTAAAAGACGAATTTGATTGTTTTTCTATCTCATATTTTTATAATTGATCTTTGGAAATTATCGAGCTTTTTACGCTACATCTTGTGGTATATTTTTTTTTTTTTAATGTAGTGTATTAAGTAATAATAAAGTAGAGGTAAACGTGCCACATTCTTTATGATCTAATACAACCAGCACATTTTCAAATGAAACAGATTTTATCGAAAGTTTATTATTATGATATTAATTGATGTATGATCGAATAACATAGAAAAATCTTCGCATTCTTTTCTCATGAAGACTGTGTAGAAAGAATATTTCTTTAAGTTTGCTATACGGTATTAAAATGTCACTCTCATTACTTTCGGACTGCTTTAAGTATTTGTTAAATAATTATGCTGTACAATTGGCTGATTTATCTATTATTAAAAAACGGAAAGTTTTTCTATCCTACGATGATGTTAATCAAACAGTTCATTTGTCAAATAATCCTTCAAATGAGATCAATACATATCTTAATAATTATAATCTACAATTAGATAATGATCTAAAGGCTCTTGAGTGTCAAGTTGAGAATCTGCGAAATGTTGAAATGAGTACAATATTATTCATTACTACGAATGCATCGATTAATTGACTTTTTAAAAATTTTAATGAAACAGTATCAAAATAAAAATTTATTATTTCACGTAAAAAAAGAATTTTTATTTAAAGTTATTCATTGCTTGCGTATATAATATAAAAAGCAAAATGACATTCTATTTAATAAATTTATTAACACGTGACTAACTCGAACGTTGTTGTGCTATAATTAATTTACTATAAAGACCATATAATTGCAGAAGTTTATCATGTGTACCCTAAATATAAATAATTTTATTTAATAAAATTTATGTTAAATAGATATTACTTCTTCCTTTATTTTTCCTCGATCAACTACAGCAATTTTTTCTGAATTTAGAATTGTCGAAAGACGATGAGCAATTGTTAAACATGTTCGATTTGACTTTTGTTGATCTAATACTGCTTGTACAATCTTTTCACTTTCATTGTCTAATGCTGATGTTGCTTCATCAAGAAGTAAAATTTTTGGTGAACGAATTAAAGCTCGAGCTATGGCAACTAAATAATATTTGACATTGCATTTTATATATTATAAAACATTATGAATTAGCTTACTTCTCTGTTTTTGTCCACCAGATAATTGACTACCTTTTGTTCCACATAATGTTTCGTAACCCTAAAAAGTCTACATTAAAGCATATAGATATATGGATGGGAACTAACTTGAGGTAATGAGCATATAAATTCATGAATATTTGCCATTTGTGCAGCTTTTTCAATTTCATTTTGTGTTAATTCTCGACTATTATCACCATAGGCAATATTATCACGAATAGATATATTAAAAAGAACCGGTTCCTGTTGAACAAGACCTAGAATTGATCGAAGCCATCGAATATTGAGATGTTTAATATTATGTCCATCGAGTAGAATATTTCCTTTTATTGGTTCATAGAATCGTTCTAATAATGCAATTGTTGTTGATTTTCCACCACCAGATGGACCGACAAGTGCAGTTACACCACCAGTTATACATTTTAATGAGAGATTTACAAGAACAGGATATGTTGAACGAGTAGGATATCGAAAATGTACATCTTGAAATTCAATATCACCTCTGACTTCTTTCTAAACATTAATTAAAAATTTTTCTGTTCACATACATAAAGATTATCATACCAAAATTATGCCTGATTCATCATAAGGATCAATTTGTGTTCGTCGTTGATTTAATTGCATGATTCTTAATGCCGCTTTTTTAGCTTTTGAATAATCAGGAATCAAAGCCATTGAATAGCCAATTTGAACCATTGTAAAAGTAATAACAGCATAAACTCTATGAAGAAGAAGTTTATATTCAATTATAAACAATACAAATAATTCATTGTATACCTGAATACATTTTCAAAGGCTGTTTCACCATTGTAGACAAGTTTACTACCGTACCAAAATGTAGCTGCATCAGCAAAATATGTAACTGAATTCGCAATGCCAGCAGCGATGGAAACGAAATGCAAACGATACTTTTTCCGTCTAAAATAAAAAAGTCATTTACATGATAGGATGTGTACCTATGAGAATGTACTCAGTGCAGGGTACTCGAAAAAGTGTGTTACAGAATCTGAATGATTCATGGGTGCTCGGATCGAATCTCCTGAGTGCAAAAAAAAAATTCCAGATGCGGGTATCTATACAATTACGTTATTCAGTGAATATACTATTATGGATACCCTCCTAAACTCAGTACTTTCTCTAGGGTACGGCGATATATTAAGAATACAAACTTGAATTCACGATTGAATGTATTCTTATACAAATCGATAAAATATTGTTCTTGTTGAAGTGCAGCTACAGTTCGAATATTTTCTATTGCTTCAGTAGCATACTAAAGATAAAATAAAGAAAAGATAATATGATATATATTATTTAATATATTGAATTCTACCTGTCCACCTTGTTCACTAAATGTTTTACTTTTCGATTTATTAGCATCAGCTTCTTGTTGTCCTGATGACTTTCCAGCCAATGCTAATATAGGTATAAAAGACAATAAAACAACTGTTAATTTCCAACTCGATATAAATGCAATAGTCAGAGCCATTATTGTAGTGCTGACTGTTTGAACGATGATACCAATACGAACGCCAGTCATACCCTAAAATTTACATCATTAAATTCGTATTTTAACACATAATGTTTCGTAAGTTTTAATAGGAAAAAATTGAATGCTTTCTCAACATTGATAATTAAATCATACTTTTAAAGCAGCTGCATCAGATGATAAACGTGTAACAAGAGCACCAACAGAATTTTCTTCTCGATCAAAATAATCCATATCTTGACGTATCATATCAGCAAATGTTATTTTTCTCATTCGCATTGTTAATTCTTCACCTGATTTTGAAAATCCAACATTACTTAATAATTGTGCTATTCCTGACATAAAACCAAGTATAAAAATAATTCCAACATAAATATTTGTATAATATTTTTGTGCATTAAGATCTTTTTCACCAATTAAACCATATATTCTACTGAATATAAATGCTGATATTGGTTCAATAATACCTAATAAAAAAGCACATAATGTTCCAATTACAATCCAAGGCCATTCATGTATATTAAATTTTAAAATTTTAAATACAAATGGTATACGAAAATGTATAGATCTATTTCTATCAACATCATCGACTAATCTCTCAGTAGGATCATTATCATCATCAATATTAACATTTGTATTGGATTCTTCTGACATAATTGATGATAATCTCGAATGTCTTTTATATGCTACAAATCATTTTATCATTAATTTATAGACAAAAAAAAAATAGTTTACATACATGAACATAATTCAATGAAATTATCTTCGATTTCATTATCTGTTTGATCTTGATTTTGATCATTTTCAGTTTGACTTTGAATTTTAATTAATTCATAATAGAAACCTTTGGATTTAATTAAATCATGATGAGTACCATGTTCGACAACTTCACCCTGTTTTAATACAATAATAATATCAGCATTTTGTATTGTACTCAAACGATGTGCTACAATAATGGTTGTTCGTCCTGTTTTCATTCTATTTAATGCATCTTGAACAAGACGTTCACTTTTATTATCTAATATAAATATAGATTTTTTTTTATTCATAATAATAGAATAAAATCAGACAAACCAAGTGCACTAGTTGCTTCGTCGAGTAAAAGAATTTTTGGATCAGAAATTAATGCTCGTGCAATAGCGACTAGAACAATCATTTCCTAGTGTTTATCTATATTCTTGTTTTAATTCATAAAAAAAACTCTGCTCACCTCGTTGTTTTTGACCACCACTTAATTTATCACCAACCATTGTCTTATATTTCTAAACAAATTTCTATTATTAAAAAATCTAATTATAAAGAAAAAACACTCGATATACAATACTTCTGGTAAAGCCATTATGAATTCATGTGCATTTGCCATTTTAGCAGCTATTTCAATTTCATGATCAGTTGCATTCGATTTACCTAATCGAATATTTTCTTCAATTGATCCAGTAAATAATGCAAGTTCTTGAGAAACAACACCAATATTCGAACGAAGCCATGCAACATTCAATGTTTTTATATCTTTTCCATCAATTAATATTCGACCTTCATCAGAATCATAAAATCTTTGAATTAATTGGATTATTGTACTTTCTATTATGATAGAAAAATTCGAATAGTAGTTGATAAGATAACGTTTTCTTTTTTTCTCTAACAAAGACTATTCACTCATTTATCATATATGTCAAACTCAAAATTTACATTAGTTACAAAAAAATCAACTAACTTCCACATCCTGATGCACCAACTAATGCAATTGTTTTACCAGATGAGATTTTTAATGATAGATTCTTCACAGCCTAGAAATATATTGAAGATAAATTAATGATTTAATTTTTATAGAAAATAACTTTAACATATTCATCTTCATGTCTATTCACTTTCAATAAATGCACTCGTTCGACTTGTTCAGGATTTATATTCATAAAGATATGCTTAGAGAGATCGATAGCGATACATAAAAAAGGATCTCCCTAGACATGTCTTTATCGATATAAACCTTGAATAAACGGTTCTTCTAGAAGTCAAAATTTTGGAGAGATCTATTCTGTTATAATGCATAAACATTTTAAAGATTATTTCAGACTTCCATGTTTCGATATGAATTGTCAACTTTCACGTGAACAATTTCGCACTATGATTTTATATGACTGGAAAATTGGTTTAACATAAAAAGACAGCCATGCCCGTTTGGTGCAAGCATGAGAGGACCAAGCACCTTCTGACCGCACAGTCCTTGATTTGTTTCATGAATTTCAGCGAAATAATTTTAATGTTGAAGAAGTTGCCCATACAGTTCGTCCTTCAACATACGAGCAAATATAGTATGCCCTGGGGATTAGTTCGCCATCAATTAATTCAATCATTCATGATTATTTAAAGTTGCACAAGGTTTGCGCTCGATGGGTGCCTCACCAGTTGATGTGATGATCAAAAAAGGCTACGTGTCCAATTTTGTCGGCAGTCACTGAAGAGATTTAAGGAAGGTCAATCTCGTCGTGTATTCAACATTATAACAGGTGATGAATCATGATTCATCGCAACAAAAGTTCAAGTAAACAAATGGTGGCTATTTTCTTCATGAAATTTGGTTTAATCGAGTCGATACCATTAGAACTTAATGAGACGATAAATGCAAATTGGTATATCAAAAGCTGTCTATCACAAGTCTGCAAAACTGTATCAGGAAGAAGACAAAATACCAGTCTTTGTGATCTGATTCTTCATGATGATAATGCAAGGCCATATCGAGCCTGGATTGCTAACGAATTTTTGACCGAAAATCATATAAAAATTCACCATATTCCCCAAACGCAAGAATCAACTACATGGAATTCAGTTCAATGACGACAACGCAATATTAACAGCTTTAGAAAAATTCATTGACAGTGTCACAAACGACGATTTCAAAAACTGTTTCATGGACTGGTTTATTCGTATACACTAGCACTAGGCTCTGAATATTTGTCTCAAGGGCGGGCGAAAAAAATTTCTCGGCGCCCCATGTATAATAAAGGTCTTGTTTCATATAGAACTGAATAGTTACTCAAGTTTCTTTTTCTCAAATATATTCGTATTATGAACAATATAGAGAAAAAAAATGTCAATCTTCATTTTATTCTTACTGATACTTCTGGTCGTGTTGGATACGTAAAAGTAACATTTTCAAATTCAATATCACCAATAATATGATCAGGTTGATTTCCTTCATTACTCATCGCATTAATTTTTGATTGCTAAATAGAAAAACTCTATATTCTATTAAATGAATGAAATATTATCTTACTCGATCGATTATTTTAAATACATGATAAGCACTTGCTAATGCTTCTGAAAAATTTTGAAAATTTGGAATAAATTTTAACGTACTGAATATTGCAACCTATTTATATTATGATTATATTTATTATTTATATTTAATTGAATCTAGAAAATAGTATACCATGCATGAGATGAGTACCTATTACGAAAACAAAACAAAAAAAAAAACATTGTTCATTTATGATAGAATGAATATATTTTATAATCAACCTACGACAATGACTGTACCTGCTGAATAATTTTTACAATCAGTTTGAGTTAGATAATAACCATACCTACGAGAATGTTCTTTTCTATTATAAAACAATATGTATATATATAATAAAATAAATTTACCAAAATACAATAGCAAATGTTACAAAATGTAAAATTTTTGAAAAACATTGACATAAACCAATATAAAGACCTTTTTTAATACCAATTGTTTTTGTTTCAATTAGATTTTTTGCGAATCTAAATTTAAAATTATATTAGAATTTATTCTCAATTAATAATCTCCTAATACCTTTCTTCTTCTTTTTTTTGACCATGAAATGCCATAACTGTACGAATATTTCCAAGTACTTCTTGTACAATAGATGATGCTGTTGAAAATGCTGCTACTTCTTTTATTGTATATTTTTCAATAATCTAAATACAATTTTATTTTTACATTAAACAAAAAAAAAAGATATTTTTCTTACAAGAATTGTTAAATTAACCATTAGAATAATAAATGGTGAAAGTAATAAAAAAATTAATGTTAATTTATATCCTATTATAAATGTAAATATAACAACACTCAATGTTGTTGATAGAAGAGTAACAAATTGTGGTATATGATAACTAAAATAATCATATATATATATTCAAAAATAAAACTTTAGTTTTTGTTTTTTTTTTTCAATACTTAATTCCATCTTTGATTTTATCTATTTAAATAAATAAGAATATATATGTTTCAATAAATTTTTATTCATACCTATGTCTAAACTAAGACGATTAGTTAATTCTCCAGCTGTTTGCATATCAAACCAACCAATTTCTTGTTGTAAAATATTTCGAAATAGAGCATAACTATATACATATATTTTATGTAAATTAACGTCTAATGCGATAGCTTTTTCATTTTTCAACCGATTAAGTGAATCAATAGAAACTTTGGACAGATTTCAGTGCACAAAAAAGACAAAATTTTTTACTGCCTTCAGCGGTAGGACCAACCGGTTTACCGACTTATTCTTCCCCCATTCATCGGAATTGCATACCGAGAGGACAAATGATATACCGCGAAGGATTGACAAAAAATTCCTCCATACAGGATGCAAAAATTTGATTTTCATATTACTTCCGGTGAGCCGAAAAGTTTCTCTTGACTCACTTAATCAGTCGAAAAATAAAGAAATATTCTATTGAAAAAACTTTCGCATTAAACGTTAACAATACCGAATACGTCGAACTTGTCGTTCTGCACTTAACATCCATGTTGACCAAGCAATCCAAAATATAAATATATTACTTAATCCAATAATAATATAATATTTAATAAAACGATTTATACTATCATAAGCTGATTCAGTTTGATTAAGTTTTTTCGATATATATGAACTAAAAAAAAGTGAATATGAGAAGGATTTAATAATAATATATCAATTAAATTTACCAGTGATTTAATACATTAGTTACATTATCATATGAATTAATTACTAAAGTTTTTGTTTCTCGTAAATTAGTAAGATTATCTGTTATACCTTGAAAGAAATACATTGCTAGTGGATAGAGTGCTAAAAATAAGAGACAATACAAAAAAAAAGATTCTATTGAATTTATTATTGTTTACCACCAGATATTAATGCTAAAATAATAATAAAATAAATATTTCTAAATAATAAAATAAAAATCTAACCAGCTAGAATTCCAATAATCATTAATAAAATATCGAATTTATCCGCATAATTAAATATTTCATGTATTTTTAATCGAGTCATTTTAGATTTTTTTCTATCTTCTCTTCTATGAAAAAAACTATAAAGAAACCATTGAATCGTACAAGAAATTTAAATTAAAAAAAGAACTACGAACGGAAATTTTGATGATAAAACAAATGATTTGCAATGAATTGTTCGTTGAAATATATTGAGTTTATTATCGATATGTCTTTGATCTGTATCATCACTTTCATGAGAATGATCATTATCAGATTGAAGAGGAATAAGAGGTGCATGTAATGTAGATCTATATAATAAAATGAATCATTCAATTCTTTTCAAGAATTTTTTTTCTTTCTTACTCATCGATATATTCATTTGAATTTTTTTTTAAAGATTTATATTCATTTAAACATGATGTTGTATTATCCAATTCAGTTTTAATTACAATATGAGACATATTTATTATCTTTAAAAAAAAATAAAATGTTAAACATTAAATTTTTTAGTTTTAAAATAAACTTACTTGAAAATTCTTTTTTTCTATGACGTATTTTGATAAACTACTATAGAAAATATTGCTTCAATATGTGTGCATAGGTAAAAAATCATTACGACACCATGCCTTCAGAACGAAAAGAAACGAAACATAATATAAGACAATATTTCAAGGTAAAAGTTTTCAAGAGAATAGAAAAAAAAACGACATTTTCTATCATAATGTCGTCTTTCTTTTTCTTTCTTCAGTCAATCAAAATCCATGATTCTGTATATGTAACATGTTGAAGTTTATTCATTTTATTTTATGATGTATGTTTGAGAGAGTGAGAGCAAGGGGGCACTAGTTGACTGAAGCTACACAAAAATTTTAATACAATGAATACATTCGAATTTAATTAAGAAATCTTGGTAGACTATTGAAATTTGTTGTTATCTAAGATTTTGTTTTTAATGGATATAGATGGTGCTCTTTATATTTTTTGTCTGTTTATGAGAATTTTTAATACATTAATTGATTTATGACTCAATTCTAGTTAACTAATTACCATGAAAATGTCTCAAAAAAGAATATTAAAAGATCGAATTTTGATTCCAGTGACATACGAGCACATAGGATAGATTGATGTGTTTCTTCTTGAATTTTCAATCTTAAGGGTTCATATTTATAGGGTAAGTTAAGCGATTGAATATGTATTCTAGGATATAAAAATCAACTCAAACAAGTAATCGTAAAAACAATACTCTAAAACTGACTTGTTTTTTCCTCGTTATGGCATTAATAGTGACGTAAAACAACGTAAGAACCTCAGGATATGATGACACGAAGTCATTAGAAGAGAAGCTCATGATTTAGTGATCTTAATAATGGTGATTGCTGTATTATTATTTTATGTGTTGATATTTCGAAAATATTTATACTATTGACTTTCATGTCTCATTTATACTCACTCTTGAGTTCTTTTTATTATCAAACTTTGTTTTTATTTGTAAAAATCCTTTTTTTTCTTATTCTTATGTTAAATACTGAATAAAACTTGACTATCAAAAAAAAACGCCTTTTTCTGATACATATTTATTGATTACTGTTTATTATCCATCAAAATTTTTCTATTTACGCCTAATTGTCAAGCGAACCTATAATTACTGCTTTTTTTTTATATGTTAGAGCAAAATCTGGGCCTTTTCTTGACTCTCGAAATGTCTAGAAGTACGATTCAAATAAAATTTGACAAACTCTATCCAACGCTAGAATTTATTTCTTGATGTATAAAATATATTCTAAAAGTTAAGTTTGAATATCAGTGAGGCATAACAAAAGATGAATAGATATTTTTTAAACAAAATTAAATGTTATTTACAATACTAATGTGTACTGCTAGATGAGTTATTAAATACTAAATCGAATACTTTGCGAAAAAGGATTTCTTAAAATCTTTGGAAAAAGCCGATATAGATTAATGTAATATTTTTGGTTAAAAATATTGATGAAAAAGAGTTCAAAGTCTATATCTGTTGATGTTTGGTATTTCCATTGAATACTAAGGAAAAATCTTGCATCAACACACATGTGTCTTGATTTGTATCACTGGACTAACACAAAATAGAAATGAGTTTATATTATTACTCATAAATTCTTCAACATATGTGTCATAAATATTTTCTTTTTTGCAATAATTATGACACAAGCTTTCAGAAATAGAGAAAGAAAAAGAATTCTTTTGTAACCATTAAATAAAATCTCGAATGCCTCGTTGAATGTTCTCAAAATATTAACTGTAGCTCCCTCTATCAATTTGTAAATATACACTAAACGTAATAACAGAAATATTTATACATTTTGTCAAAATAGCCGATGCTACTTAAGATTTGAAACTTTAGTTAGTGTCTTGTCTGATCTTCATAAATTCATTGGTTACTTTCTTTTTCTTGACTCATACACTTCGGAAATTGCATTGAATTAAATTGTCTCTACACATAACAGTTTTGATCGATTGATTCATTCATTTATTGATGACCGACAATCACAATAAAATAAAAACAAATGAACACACAACAGAATCTTCATCGAAGTAAGTACTCAGACTTAAACTAGAACTATTCTTTTTATCATAAATAAAAATAATTTGTGTTCTAGAAATAATACTCAACAAAGTTCGAGGATGGAGATTTCTTCTATAAAATCTCGTATGGAATTAATATGAGAGAAAAAAATATTGATTTAGTATAAATTATTTATTGATATTTAGATGAAACTATTCAGAATAATTGGACAGAAATGAACGAACAATTTGATCAGATGAATTTACGTGAATCACTTTTACGTGGTATTTATAGCTATGGATTCGAACGACCTTCAACTATTCAGCAACGTGCCATCAAACCGTGTATTTTAGGTTTGTTTCGCTTTTTTTTCAGCAGTCATCCCGTCTCACGATGTTGCAGATTAGGGAATCAGTTCCATCTTCTCACAAGCTTATCCAATTCCGGAGTTGCTCTGTAAAAAAATATGTGTCAGCTTGAACCTTTTTAGATTCAAGCAAAATCTCGTTCGATCTGAAACCTTTTCTTTCTACTCCAAAAAATGGTTCTGTTCAGACATAAGTCAAGCTCTATTGAGAAAACCTAAATAAGAACTCATCATTCGATTATTAATTGAGATAAATAAGCATCAGAATATAAATGTAATCGAATTATTTTGAACCAAAAGCTTATGATCAGAAATAGAACAGACGTGAATCTTGTTGACTAGAACATTAAAAACCGTCATAGGTATATAGAGTGATCTAATGCTGCTACTAAAATTTTATAAATAAACTTGTTATTTTCCCAAAGTAGATCTTCCTAATAGCAAAGACTTTCAATGAAATAATGAGTAAAAATAGTTTAGACCTTATATTGACACTGAAGTTGTCGATTAACTAATATTATTAATGAATCAGGTGATATTTATTCTCTGCTTTTATTTGCTCCTGAAGGATCTATAAAACTATTCTACAGTTACGTTTAAAAACTTGCTAAAATCATAAATGGTTATATATGACATCCTTTTTTTCTAAGAGAGTGAGTCCAAGACGGAATAGGATGTATTTTCTTTTCTTTTATTAATTAGAAATTTGATATATTATTTGTTTTAGGTCATGATGTCATAATTCAAGCACAATCGGGTGCAGGCAAAATAGCTATATATGTTATTTCAATTTTACAACGACTTGATATAGAAATCAAAGATTGTCAATCATTAATCTTAGCATCTACCCAAGAGCAGGTTCAATTGGTAGATGCCTTAAATTTTTCGTGTTTACTAAATCATAAATTTTTTTTATTTATTGTATAGATTCAAAAAGTAGTAGTGGCATTAGGCGATTATATGGGTGTGACATGTCATGCTTGTGTTGGTGGCACAAATGTTCGTGAAGATATGGCACAATTCGAAATAGGCGTTCAAATTGTTGTTGGAACACCTGATTGTGTTTCTGATATGATTAATCGATCAGTTCTTCGTATGTTATCTTTTGGCATTTCTATTAATTCATCTATTTAGGTAGTGAAAGTATCAAAATGTTAGTATTAGATGAAATCTTCTTACATGATTCAAAAGAACAGATCTATGATATATTGACAAAAATGTCACAAAATATTCAGATCATTGTTTTATCGACTACCATAACTGCAGATATAGTGGAAGTAGCAACTAAATTTATGAATAAACCAATAAAAATAGCTATCAAAGAAGAAGAATCAACACTCGAAAATATTCGTCAATTTTATGTGTCCGTTGAAAATGAGGTAAAATATAAACTATCATTTTATATACCTAAGGAAATTTTTTGAATATGATTTCAAGGAACAGAAACTGAACACGTTTTGTAATTTGTTCGAAATATTAACAAAAGCACAAGCTCTTATCTTTTGTAATACACGTCGACAAGTTAATTTGTTAAGAGAAAAAATGCTTGGACGTGGTTTTGCTGTGTCTACTATGGTGAGAAAAGAACAATTTTTTAATTTTCCTTCAAAGATATAGTCAATATTACGAAACACTACATTTTTTTCTGTTTCTGTTAAATGTAATTCACTGGGCATAATCAAATATTGATTATCTTTTTCTTTGTTTTCTTTTAGCATAGTAATATGACTCAAGAAGAACGTGTTTTAATCATCAAAGAATTTTGTACCGGTTCCATTCGGGTATTGATTTTAACAGAGATAATTGCAAGAAGTATTCATATCGAACAAGTCAGTTTTGTTATCAGTTACGATTTATCAAATAATTGTGATAATTATATCGATCGGTAAGATTAAAGAAAAACGTCAAAATAATTATTTTTCTTTGTTAGTATTGGTCGATTCGGACAAAAATGTGTAGTAATCAACTTTGTTACTAAGGATGATCGGCGAATATTACATGATATTGAACAATTCTATGGTATACAGATGCAAGAGATGCCAATGAACCTTGTCGATCTAATTTAAAGGGAATCATCAATTCTTACGATGTCATCAATATTCTTTTACCATCTTCTATCGATTCTGATCATATTTTATATTTGTCTTCTTAACTTAGATCTTTTACATACATACATGTATATATCATTGTGAAACAGAAATGTTTCAGACAATTATACTTTCTCTTTCTACTTATGTCACTAAGTTTTGTTCATAGAACAGAAAACCAAGATATTTTGTTGTGTTGTTTGAATCTTATCAACAGAGGTGCGGAATCTACCGGTGTGCACGAATGGTCGTTCGGAAAAATTTTTTGAAAATATTCTTTCCTTATAGAAAATCTTTTACATTTGTCCAAACCAGAGGAAAGTATTTTTTCCTCCTAGGAAAATTTTTACAGTAGTTCAAACAAGTTGGTATTATGATCGTTATCTTCGATTAGATTATAATGTTACTGTATTCGTTATCTAACACGAGATCTTGTGTATTCTATATCTCTATGCATTCGTATTAACTTTCCCCGATCTTACAATGAAGGTGTGTCGGGTGTAACTCAGGGAGATTAGACATATTCGGGTCAAATTAAAGCTCTCACTACCAAACTCACAGATTTAAAATATTACGTACTCATAGCGTACCTAGAGCAAGTTACTTAAACTCCAAGGTATGTGAAATTTAGGTATAAAAATGAATCAAGAAAGAGTTTGTTCACTATTGTAAGGACAAAACATGTTGTTGTTCTGGTCGATATGGGGTTTGTAGGGACTTGCTTTCATATGGTCCGAACAACACCATGTTTTGTCCTTACAATAGTGAACAAACTCTTTCTTGATTCATTTTTATACGTAAATTTCACATATCTTGGAATTTAAGCAACTAGCTCTAAATACGCTATGGGTTTGTAATATTTTAAATTTGTGAGTTTGGCAGTAAGATCTTTAATTTGACTCGAATATGTCTAATCTCCTTGAGTTACACCTCCATTGTTAGTAATCACTCTCTCTTTGTTTTTATGACATCCGTCTCTTTGTACTCATGTATACGTGCGCCGCTCCCACCTATAAATAAACCGTTTTCAATCTAAATAAAGTATAGGATAATCTGCACAATTACTTACGTGATATAACAATCTATCCAAGCAAACAGCAAGTGTCATGCTTTTTTTGTGAATGGGTTCGACAAAGAGATAAAACCGAAGAAGATTGACAGAAAAAACATCCTGAAGACACATTTAAATTAACCCTTTCACGGCGATGTGGCCCGCCGGTAGGTCATGCTATATTTTAAGAAGAAACTGTATAGAAAAACACTTTCTTTTTCTTTTTTTCTTGTGCAGAAAGTTAACCATGATGTGTCATTTGCTCTGCTTTCGGCATTTTTTGGTTTCTTTTATCCCGTAACAGGATGTTCTTGTTAAAACATTATAGAGAAAAAGCTTATTATGGGCAGAACAGAAGATTTTTGTTCTGTTTTGCTGATGCATAGTTCATTTCCCTTGTTTGTTGTTCCATGATTTTTCATAGCAACCAGTGCAGAGTTGTGAACATTGTGTGCGGATTCTTTCTTTTCTTCAAGCTTCTGATCAGAGAATTTACGCATCGTTTGGCTTGTTGACTGTGTTCTCTCACTAGATTTTAGATTTTCTAATGGCCCACCAAGCTATAGCATGATCATACATCGTGTATTAGAATTTTCCTTGTAAATGCAGTAGACATTTACTTTTGCCATATCAAACATAATTTCAAATACCACTTTTCCACATCATTTTATAGTTCGTCTGAGGCATCTACAGTGTGTTGACAACTGATCAGATAAACCTATACCTTGTTTTCCTTCATTATAATTGAGGGCAGCTGTACTTTTACGGCTTTTTATTTACTCTTCCTCAGAGCTTGAAGATTCAAATTACACTTTAGCTAAATCATTATCCAAACTACTTATATCACCTCACAAATTACTATCCTCTTCCGTGTTAGTTACTCCAAACAGCATTGAAGTCATCACAAAGTTTCGGTCTTTTTCGTATAAATGTAGAGCAAGAGGCAAAAATAAAGCTGTGCAAAGAAAACAGAAAGTAGACTGGAACTTTGCTGCTTTATCTCATTCTCACTGCGTCAAACATATAAGAAAAAGGAAGAAACAAACTTCAGTAACTATTAAAATCTACGTAAAAATCGAATCTTCTATTTTATGATGCAAACAAAACAAAAATAAATCGAGAGCCCTTCTGAATGTTACAAGAAAAATGGGCATAAATCAAAAGCAAAAAGAATAAGGAATGATTGCACATAATGAAAAGAGCAAAGAATGCATTTGTTAAGAGTTAATAAACGTAAAAAATAAAGATTTTACAGCTATTTTTTTATGAAAACCGAATCGCCGTGAAATGGTTAAACTACACGATATTGAATAATAAGATTCTTTTTTTCTAAAGTGTATTTGCAATTTGTTGGAATTGTCTATTTTTTTTCCATTTGCAAAGAAAAAAGATAGAATGGATCTACAAATGTTTTAATTTTTAATTCATCAGTTAAACTTTCAAAAGCTACTCAATTGAAAATGATGAATGCCCATTATATTGAGTGTGATGATTTCTTTCTTGAACTTCATTGAATTTTATCTCTAACACAAAGGACGGGGGACGTTGAGGGTTGATTTCGGCCCCTATAGAAAACAAAGGCAGTTTCACGTGAAA
>JAJEKB010021442.1:3347302-3368091 GCA_022393335.1 Macrotrachela quadricornifera | reverse complement strand
TTTTCTATAGGGGCCGAAATCAACCCAAAACGTCCCCCGTCCTTTATCATTTAGAAATGACAAAAGAAAATATTTCTTTTCGTTTATTAATGATAATCTTCTGTGAATTATCTGATCTTCTCTCATTGAAATTTAACGCTTTATCATTATCTAGACCAAATTTTTCCATAGTTGAACAATTAGAAATATTTTTTCAGTTAGAAATTCATCCACAAATCAATCATTTTCAAACAAAATTGCAATGATTATCTTCATTTTGATATCTTTCTACGAAATAATATTTTTCAAATTAAACATAGATCGAATTATCGTCTTTGTTCGTTGGTTTTTCTTTCATTAGTAGATAATAGGACAGTTGAGAAATTACAACAAATGATCACTTTTCAAAGTCATCTTTTTTTATGTCACTATCAAACGTGTTTCCAATCCGATTTTTATCTCTTCTATCATTTCTTTTTAATTTCATTGATTTCCAACGGCTTGTTTTTTTCTCAAACGAATGCATAAATCTCGTCTTCTCTCATATGTTTTCATTGTATTATTCGATCAGCGGATGATTGGAGACGTTAACGTTTCATTCCAAGTTCTCTTTCGATTGACGTCGTCATCTACAAAGCATATATTTATTTCATCTTAATCGGTTTCTTTTACATTGCCTCAATATATTGTCACGAGAACACTTTCGTCAATGATTTGTGAGACGAAAATTTATTTTTTTGTTTATGGTGAAACTCCATATTTACAATCTTTTTTATGCGATTTTCAAGCTTCAAAAAAACAATGCAAAAGGTATTGACTCTATTTTTCTCTTTATATGGTATATATACGAACGAATAGAAGAAAGGCTAAACAATTTCCTCTGAAATTTAACTTAATATAAAACACCTTCGAATACTGAGATATTACATGAAATAAACGGTTTCATATATTATTGGTTTCAAAATATAAGACACCTGGTTGTTTTTTGAATAACTTCCGATAGGAACACGATAAAGATCTGCGATTTTTAGTATTTAATACCCAATACCCAAGAACATATTTTCACAAGTAAAACTTTTTCTGAGGAAAAATTCGAAGGTTGGTTTTGCAGAAGATCTTTGAAAAATCATGTTGAATTTCTGAAAACTGCTATAGAAACCTACTGATTCTTTTTACAGATTCAAAATCCGCATCGAAAAATTTACCGCCAGCTAACATTACGATCACATCAAAAAATGATTTTAGTCAAGAAGTCATTTAGACAGTGAAAAGCAAGGTTCGAGCTTGTACAATGTTAATAGGACACAAACTAAAAAGTGACTATATAACGTAAAATGGTATTTTGACTGAATTCATTTTTTGATGTGGTCATAAGAATAGCTGGAAGTAAATTTTTCGATGAAAAAAAAGTTAATTAAAATGCTCGAAACGCATATGAAAAAAGCTTTGCTTATGAAAATATGTTCTTGGGTCTTGGCTATTAAATGCTGAAAACTGTAGATCTCTATCTTGTTTTTATCGAAAGTTATTCAAAAAACAACCACATGTCTTATATTTAGAAACCGATAATAGTTCGAGTCCTTAAGTTATATGCGAAGCTCTCTAATAGCTTGATCAACAATAACAGTTGCATGATAACAGGTGAAGCAAAAAGTGGCCTTATCTTTTTTTTTCTTGGTCTAAAACATAGATGTGATAAATATAGGTAGATAGATAAAAAAATTCCGAGTATTCTCAAGATGAGACCTTTGAGAAGGATGCGTCAAAGGTATCACGAATGACAAGAGAACCTACCCAACTATAAAATCATAGTTGAATTCTGACTCTGTGTATAAGGTAGATCTCAGTGACATATAAAAACCCCAAAAGGATAAGTGCCAATTAGAGACCTGCGGGCTCGTGTGTTTTTGGGCTCGAGCCCGGAAAAAAATAAATTTCTAAAGTTGGACCCGATCCGAGCCCGGCCGGATCTAGATTCGGTCTTTTTTTCTGTCAGTACTTGGCATCCTCTGTGTATTATACACAGATGAAGCTATACGATTTTGGATCTTTATCAGTCACTCTATAAAAAACAGTCAGTGCACAATCATTGTTTGCTCACTTTCTTAACACTAATATTATCTAAATCCGTAGATCATTACAAACCGGATATGGATAGACCCGCAGGTCTCTAGTGCCAATAGATCGGATGACTGTATTTCTATCTTAGATTTTGCTCACAAAGAGGTCTATTGGTGAGTAAAATGCTTTGAAGATTTCAGCTCAAAAGAACACTTTCCTCTCGAGATATTAAAGTCTAAAAAAAACAGAAGATTCTGGCAACTTCTTTGGGATTCGAGTAATTTTTGCCATTTTAATATCTCGAGAAGAAAGCGTTTTTTTTAGCCGAAATTTTCAGAGCATTCTATTCACCAATAGACCTCTTTGTGGGAAAAATCTCAGGTAGAAATACTATCATTCGATCTATTGGTATATACCATGCTATAGGCTAAAATTCGAGTAAAATGTCTAAAACTCTGGACGGAAGATCTATTGGCAGTTATTCTTTTGAGGTTTTTTATATGTCACTGGGATCTACCTTATGCACAGAGTCAAAACTCAAAAGTGATTTCACAGTTTGGGAGGTTCCTTCATGAGCAGAGTATCATAATACATGATAACAATTTCACCAGACTAGAAAAATTGACACGATTAAGTCCAATGTTCTTCTTGTGTTATTTAGATATTCTATTCATTTCCTAATCACGCTTTTATTTGTGGAACATCTGCTGTTTAATCGGTATAATGAAAATCTCCGTTCGTACGCTCCAGGGAAAGTCAATAGATTTAGAAGTTGAAACCGATGACACAATTTATAGTGTCAAGAAACAAATACAAGACAAAGAAAACATTCGAACAGACTTGCAACGACTGATGTTTAATAATGACCAGCTTGTGAATAATCGATTATTATCAAGTTACAAAATCGGTGACCAATCGATTCTTCATCTTATTTTACGTAAGTATCAAACAAAAAAGATCTTCTTTAAAAATCTCTTAGTACAAGTTGTACATGCACAACATTGCTTCATTTAAATTACAATCAGAAGGTCCCTAATGCGAATTCGATCGAACGCGACCAGAAGAATAAGAATGATTTCTAACAACTGTCTGTGAATCAAGGCATCTTTGGAAACCCTCTTTAGACTTTCCAAATCGAGAGTCGAATTTTCAAGTATAGCTTTAGTTTTAGAAAATAGAGCGCTATATTGTTTTCGATTAATTCGAAAAACCAATCAGCAAGAGTTGTAAATTAAGAAGAAGGCATATTTTTCTATGGAACAAACAGACGGCTGTATTTTGCTAACGACAGAGTTTTGTAGAAGAGATATAGTTAAGGACACTCTCAAAATTAACATGAGAAGAATTGTTTCGAGATTCTGCTGTTACATAATTTATTAATGACATTCATATTAGTGAAAATAGTTTCTGTTCAGCAAAACGTGCAAATGAACATATCCCGTTGAATTTCATAGCAAACTTCAGCGAATTTGATGAAAAAAAATGCTTTCTTATTCCGATGAGAAAGAAAAATTTTCTCCCATCAGGTCAGTCCAATCATATTATATCATGATACTCAATTGAATTCCCGTACTAGGACTTGAAGTATGAGGTCGCAATCAGAATTCCCAGTATTTCGTCGGTTTAAAGGGTGTTCTAGAAGTTCTGAAGCTTTTTTAAAATGCATCGTTCTCGCTTATAATAAAAGCAAACTCTTTGAAACTTTGGGATATTATTGTTCATGCTTAGTACTAAATAGCAACAAAGTTTCAGACCTATAGCTTGTGCCATTAATGAGAACCAGTAACAACACTATCATGCACTATTTTTTCAATTTTCCTGTATTCCGGGTTTGCCAAAATGTTTATATCTCAACTTAAGCAGATGATAAAGTCTTAAATTTTCTTTCAAAAGATGCAACGTGAAAACCTCTACAAAAATTGTAATAACAAATCTCTTTTGACTTGTGTTAATGGATTCTGCCAAACTCAAATTGAAAAACCTACATTATAGTACTGCTTTTCACCATATTGTGCGTAATAAAAAAATGTTTTGAAGACCTTATTGTTTTGCATGTATTCCAGCTTGAGAAAATGAAAAAAAATTCATTCTTCTTTTAAAAGATGCCTCGTCGAAAGCTTTTCAAAAGCTGTATGAACAAATTCCTATTGGATAATAAAAAAGCCTTTCAAACATTTTTTTATGTCACACAATGTGGTAAGAAGTAGGACTACCATGTAAGTTTTTCATTGAGTATGGCAGAATCCATTAACACAAGTCAATAGGAATTTGTCATTATGATTTTTGTAGAGCTTTTTACGCCGCATCTTTTAAAAAAAAATTCAAGATTTTATCATCTGCCTAAGCCGAGATATAGACGAAATAAAAACATGTTTTATACCCCAAATATAATTAGGAAAATTGAAAAAAATAGTACATGATACTGTTGTTACTGGTTCTCGTTAATAGTACAAGCTATAGATCTGAAACTTTGTAGCTATTTAGTACTAGGCATGTACAATAATATCCCAAAGTTTCAATGAATTTGCTTTTATTATAAGCGAGAACGATGCATTTTAAAAAAGCTTCAGAACTTCTAGAACACCCTTTATGATATAGAGAAGTCCACACAATTATAAATTCCACTGGATCAGCATTCTACAACCTCCTTTAATACATATATATATGCACTTCTTTTTCGTGTTTCATTGGATACAGGATCGGCCGAGGGTAGCAAAATTATTGCTGGAGGATATGAATCAGGCAATGGTACGAATCAGTTCTGTTTTCCTTATGGTTTTGCCATGGATGATAATCAAACGATGATCATTGCTGATTGGGGCAATCATCGTATCATCCAATGGAAACTTGGAGATACAGTTGGTCAAGTCATAGCTGGTAATCGTGAACCCGGGAATCAGTTGAGTCAATTACATAATCCAACTGATGTTCTGATCGATAAAGAGACCAATAGTATTATTATTTGTGATCATGGAAATAGACGAGTCGTACGATGGTCTCGTAATGATGGAGCCACTGAAGGCGAACTTCTAATTGACAATATCGCCTGTTGGGGATTAGCTACGGACAAAGAAAAATATCTCTACATTTCTGACACGATGAAAAGTGAAGTAAAACGATATAAATTAGACACGAATGAGATGAAGGTTGTGGCTGGTACTCAAGGACGCGGTGAAGGTCTTGATCAATTGAATGGTCCCACTTACCTCTTTGTCGATGAACGCCAAAGTGTCTACGTATCAGACACATGGAATCATCGTGTAGTGAAATGGGCTGAAGGCGCAGAGAAAGGAATCGTCGTTGCGCATGGTCTCGTTCGAGGATTCTGTGTTGATAAAGAAGAAACCGTCTATGTAGCTGACTATGGAGATCAACGACTCATGCGATGGCTGAAGGGCGCAACAGAAGGTGCTGCGATTCCGGTTAAAAATGATGAAGGAGGCGAAGAAAATCAGTTATTTTATCCGTGGAATTTGTTTTACGATCAACAGAATCATCTTTATGTCGGTGACCATCATAATCATCGATTACAACGTTTTTCTCTGAAACAAGATAATTAAGCTTCTTCAATCTTTTATCATTTTATGAAATTAACTATCATCAATGATATATAAACTGGTGTTTGAGGTAGATGTGCTCTCTCTGAAATTTAATTGAATTTATGAAAAAAAATAGTTTTAGACTACGTTCATCTAGCAATGGGTGCAATAAATTTGACACCTATTTTTTCTTAACGCGTTAGCAAGCCATTTTTTTCGGTTTTGTACTTCAGTCTGAAGTTTGATGTTTTTTTACGTAGGCTTGGAGTTGATTCTCATAATTCTATGATCGATACTCTTTCAAAGATCACGAGAAAGTTCTATAAACCAGTTTGGATTAGCCTTTCATTAATGGACCAATTAATTTCTATGATGATCTTAGATAGCTAAGACTAAGAGGCTGAAAACTTGTTGTATCTTTCAACATTGGCTAGAAATGAAGTGAGATTTTATCAACGAAGGAAACCGTTCTAAGTTGTGTGGCTACTTACTTTCCCCCTTTCTTTCATTTTCCAGTGTTGACTTTTATTTATCGTCTCATTTTGAAACTCTACCACTACTTACTTTTCATCTTCAGCCCTAGTTTCTTATCGCTCGCTTATCATCTTTGTCTACATCGTCTGTTACTAGAACAAACGGGTGGGCAGATCGAGAGAAGGTTACAAGAGCAGGTGAATTTATGGGTACCTCTTCCAGTGAAATTCTTCGACTTACATTCTTTCCACACTCTATTCTTTCAAAATCTACTGACGATTTTGTGTTTGATTCGTATTTAACTTTTGCGTCTCTATAGTTTTTCTATACTATTTGGAATGTATGTGGGGTACTCAGAAAGACTAGAAAAGTGATCGACACAGGAGTAAACAATTATTCTGCAGTTTTTTTTACTGATTACTCTATCTCAATTCCATCATTCCCCTCTCGATTCGTGATGGGAGAAAAAAGTTTCTTGGCCCGCAATTCGATCAAAACAAGCGTTTAATTTTATTTTGTAGATTCTAAACTATTCATTTCATTTAACGTCAATTGATCAACATGATCTCCGACTTTTCTACATTGGTTAAAGACGTGATCACGTGTTCAGTTTGTTTGAAACATTTCGATCAACCTCGTATGTTACCATGTTTGCATACATTTTGTTTACAATGTTTGCAAGGCATCAGCGCAAAGAACAATGGTGTACTGGAGTGCCCAAAACGGGATGGAACCAAGGTCAAAGGTGATGCTATTGAACAACTGAGTTCAAACGAACATATTTGCAAACTGATAAAACTCGTCGGTAAATCTCTTCGCATCTCTATTGATTGATGATATTTATGATCACTTCATACTGTGCTCTTTTCTTTAGAACTACCTGATATCAGCACACCTATATGTCATTGCTGTGAATCCAGTGAAGCAAAGTATTGGTGCGAAGGTGATTGTAAACACAGTTTTTGCTCATCATGTTGGGACAGCATTCATGGAGTTGGTCATTACCGAAATCACACCAAACTTCCGGTCAAAGATCGACCTGTTGAAATACCTCGATGTAAAGATGAACATGATGATAAACTTCAACATTGGTGTGAACAATGTGCAAAACCAATCTGCACTAATTGTAAACAAGTGAAACACCAAGGTCATCAATCTGTGTTAATTAATGATTTTTTCAAGAATTTTGAATATGAAGTTTGTCTTGACATCACAACTTTGATTTTATCATAGATTTTTATTTTCTACTTTTTAGACCGAAGGTTGCTTAGATGGTGTTCAATCATCATTGGTCTATCGTTCGAATCGCGTGGAAAATATAGTCAATGAGATTGAAGAACAAAGCAAGATCCAACAGTCAGCAGTTGAAACAACTATGAAAGAACTTTGTGATATTATCAAGAAGCGTAAAGATATTTTGGTTAAAAATATTAAGGAACAGGAAACACAACAGAAACAACCATTTCAAGAATATAAACTTAATCTTCAAGTTGAACAGCAGAAGTTCGTTGAACAAGTGTTCAATTTCATGACAATTAGCAAAGATAAAGACAAACAACCGCAGAAAATAATAGATGCCAGGATACCATTTGATAATTATAGAAAAGAGGCTGAACAAAGGTTAATTGCATTGAAACCACCACCCGCTACCAAAACTCAAATATTAGGTCTGGACGGATTGAAGAAAATGGGAGAGGAGATAACAAAACTAAAAGTGGAGACTGTTCCAAAATATGAAAATCGAGGACTGAAACAAATGATTACGAATGGACAAAATCAAGCGATATTGGATTTGAGTTCACAAAATTTAACAGATTATGACATAGAGATAGTGGCAGATGAACTCATAAATAATAGGGTAAGAATCATAAGAAGTGATACACCTCTTCTATTTCTTTTTGTACATTTTTATTTTTTCATTCAGACACTAACTACCATGAAATTATCTAAGAATGAAATTACAGACAAAGGAACAGAACATTTAGCTGACCTACTACGACTAAACAAGGTGAGTTATCTATCTTTCCTCATTTCGAACTAATATATCTTCTACAACTGTTAAACATAATGTCGATTGTTTCCTCCTGATGTTTGATTAGAAAATGAATTAATAAGTTTCATTCCACTATTCAACTGTCACGTTAGCCCCATCCTTAGTTCATATTCTATTTGTCTGCTTTACTTTGAATTAAGTAAAATATTCATCGAAAATCTTTTTCAAGAAATTCCAAATAATATGATCCCTCATTCGAACACCAATAATAATGTTTTCTTCGTTTCAGACACTAACAAACATGCAACTTGATACAAACAAGATCACGAAAATCGAAGCACAACGACTAGTCAAAACGCTTAAAATGAATAAGGTAAATGATTCATTCATACGTACGAACATAAATCACTTACTGTACTTGATGTTAATCAGTTGAACTTCACAATCTAGCTTTTTTCTGCTGAAAAATTTTATTCGAACTCCTCAGATGTATACAGAGTTCCGAAAATTTGATATTGTGAGAGAATTACATACGAAAACGAATTTCCCTTTCATGAATATCAAATACAGATATTCTTTGTCACTGCAAATATAAATTAAAAGAAAGAAAGATATCATTTATCATCGATTTACAGATATTGTTGTTTTCTCTTGATATGTTCGATTGAAATTCTTTTCTATTCATCGGTCTACCACACTTGTTTTCGGTTGATGGTTAAAATATATTTCGAATTCATTGCCTTTGTTTTTCTATAGACTCTTGCCAATCTAGATCTCCGAAAAAATCCAATTGAAGATAATATGATACAAAAGATCAAGGAAACACTTGAAAAGATGGAGGTAAGTTCATTTTCTAGTTTATTCATTCTCAATAATTAAAATCAGATTTGTCACATCTAAAGAAAATAATACTCAATTGAACTGATGATCATTTGAAAAACCCTCTTGGCAATTCTTCAAAGATTGACGCACTTTTAAAAAAAGAATCTCTTCCTACTATTTTATTATTACCTGAGGATTTTTCTGAGAAGAAACATATTCTTAAACCACTTGTGCACAGGAAAGAAGACTTTTCCACTTTTCTCATCGTTAACTTCTGCTCTAATAGAATGAAAATATCTAGATCAATTCGCGAATTCTCATTTAACTTAAATCTGTTTTCATCTAAGAGAAAAAGTTTCATTACGAAAAAACTATACTGCTAGCTAAAGCAACTGTGTTGAAGATTTTTGATCATTTGCAGGAAATAACTGATCGACTGCAAAATGACAAAACAGGAAATCGTGTAATACATGAAAACCCAGAACTTAAGCAAAAGATTGAAGATGCAAAGAATCAAACAAGAGTCGATTGGGGAGAGTCAAATTTAAATGATCAGGATATGGAAATCATCGCAGACGAATTAGAAAATAACAAAGTAAGATATGATTTCGTTTTATCTTTTATTCATCATCTTCAGCTCTAAATTACTAAGCATCAACTTTGAAATTCTATTGGATAAACTGAAAACATTTTCTGAGAAAGATTATAGTTTAATATTTAGTAACCTGATTCATCGATCATAATATGATTGATATGAGACAAGACATGTCTACAATGTATAATATCTAATCGAAGCAGATTCTTTTGTCAATTTGAAAAAGAAAACGTCAATTCTCCAATGATAATTCTATGAAGACAATAGTACGATAGATTAATGAACTGCTTTTTAACATGTTTTTAATAAAATACATTCATATTTAAATACTTTCTCGCTGTGACTAACACGAATAATCAATATTGTGATTGCATTTTTTTATTTTTCAAAACTATATTCTCGATTGGTTTCCATTATAGAGAACAAGAATTTCTTACTAAACTATTTTTTTTCTTCCATTCGATTTAAAAAGATAAATATTGATCATATTAGAATCGAAACATCAGTACTATGGATTAATCATTTTTTTCCAATCATTTCAAAGAAATTTCTGAAAGTAAATAAATTCTAAAGAATTGATAACGAAGAGAAACATTTTCATACGATTCGAAGCAATTTTTCTCATGTCTCAAACACTTGTGTGCTCAGCAAGTTTTCTTCTCTCATATTATTGATTAAAGAGGACTAGAGATTTGTTTGTTCGTGAATATTAGACAAAATATACTACAACTAGTGTTATTTCCATGAGTTTAATGGAAAATTCGAAGATTTCACATTTTTTTATTGTAAATTGTTAATGAGCAATCTTCCACAATTAAAAATTAGGAATTCTTAGTCCTTCACTCATTTATTTTTCTATAATATAAGCGCATATCATGACACTAAGAAAGTATCGTAGTTAGTGGCGGAGCCAGAAAAAATTTCTAGAGTGGGCTGAGCCCCCTCTAGCTCCAGTTTTAATGCTGAAAATAGGTATACCCTTCCGTTGTAATGCTAGATTGTTTTCATCCTAGAGGGAGCTCGGCGCCCTCTGGCCCACCCCTGGCTCCGCCACTAATCGTAGTGTACAAAATTGTGCATAAAGGATAAGATAAGACTAAGTAGAACTTAAGGATTAATAATGATGATTGTGTTAAAATTCAGTTTTCTAATTCTTACTATGCGTTATAATTCGTTAAAAGGTCTGAGCAAGGGGGTAACATCGGACTCCATGACTCCACGTTTACTGAAGCTTGTAGTTTCACCCTTGGAATTATTTCCCAAAAACAGAACATTTTTGTTGTGTTTTGAGAAATAATACCCATAACAGAACAAAAGTGTTCTGTTTTTGGGAATTGTTTTCCAACAATGAACACTTGTATTGTTATTGGAATTAATTAAGAGTAGAAGCGGCAGAATCTGTTATCTTGCATGACTCGAAGGGGCTGGAGTCTGATGTTTACCCCTTCCGTCTGAGGCAATCTTTTGAAGAGAACATCTTTTCCAAATAACTATGTCGTAAACAATAGTTCTGCGAAGGGTAACTGTTACCAGTTGTTGACTGTGATAAATTGTTCATTTACGAAATTAACACACTAATATACATAAGAATATTATCCATTTAAATATGTACTAAAGCGATTTTAAATACTCTATAAGTTTACTTTTCCATCTACCAACAGATAACAAAAAAATTAGCGAGAATTTCTATCGTTTTCACTCCTTTCAGACTCTTTTCTAGTGAAAACATGAAAGAAAACATTTAGTTGTCTGATCATTTTAAACTTAAATTGACCAGTCAAAATTAGCGGTTTATTGTATTAATCAGATACAAGCGAATCAATGCTTAAAAACAGGACCATCTAAATAAATTCGTAAATAAGAATGACTTCTTCCTATCAAAAGATTTATATGTCTAAGATCTCCATTGTCATATCTATTTTGTATCATATTAATAAAAATAAGGGCAATCAAATTACGAATATTATTTCTTCTACGAAATAAGCTTGCAGGGCATTTTATATAGCACTTCTTGGTTTGATTGTCATCACATGTCGATGATAACAGTTTAATCAACTATTAAGTGACAGAAACTAACGAAACCTTACTAGGTCACAATTTGAAATTCATTAAAGTATCAAAAAGTAGATTATTTGTGTTCAGATACAATTGATATAAGTTAAATATTTGCATTATTGCCTTGAAAATGAAGTTTAAAGCAATGAGCTAAGCAATCAGATATAGATTTTCCATACAAATACAATTATAAGATTCATTATCTAACAATTGTACAATTAATATTGGCTAATGACTTTTCCCATAAATCGTTTTCATCAATAGCCAAATAATTAGTGTTTAGTTTTTGCGACTGTAATGGCTTATTCAGTGCTATTAGACTCAAATAGAAGTTAGAATAGTTTTTGACAACTTTTGCATTTGTCTACTTTTCAATACAGACGATGACTAAATTATGGTTGTACAATAATCAAATTGGCGACGTTGGTGCACAACATATTGCTGAGGCACTGCGAACAAACACAGTAAGTTATTAATCAATATGTTGTCTCTCTAATCGAATTTTGGTTTGTGAGAATCTTAGATAAAATTGTCGACGGATAGAATCAGTTCTTAGAGTGTATGAGAAGAAGTTTTACTCATTGCTTGTCCAATCCCAGTTTATGCTAGTAGAATATCATAAATATAGTTCGATGGTGGAATTAAACATGAATTCTTAGTAAAGTATATTGTTGTTCACTAATATTGAGAGATAAAACAAAATCTATACTCGAATGGCTAAGTAATTCTAATTCAGATTTACTTTTCTCATCAAGATAAGACTATTTATAAAAAATAATAGTTTTTTCTAATAAGAATGACTAAACATATTTAAGGATTTCAATGAAAGTCTTTGATTTGTTTTTCAAAATTTTTATCGATAATAATTTAATCTAAAGATTAAATCAAAGAAAGTAAGTGCAGCTTATTGAAGGTCAATAATTTCCACAAAAGAACTTTCTCTAACTGGTGTCGATTAATTATTAGCTCTGAGAAATGAGAGTGCGCTTTTTTACATAGATTCTCACCAATCTCCAGCTTCAAAACAATAAAATTGGAGATAATGGTGCGCAACAACTGGCAGAAGCACTAAAAATGAACAGTGTAAGGAACCTTCTAGTTTGATCTCAACAATAATTATATTCAGTTTCCCTAAATTACCCTAGAAACATTCTTTTTTAGTAGATTTCTAAGATATTTTTATTTGAAAAATGAGCAAGCTTGATGCAACTGTATCTTACATAACATTTTTGAGTTAACCTATAGGATTTGTCAGACATAAGAATAGTTTCGCGCAATATTTGTCAATAAGATCAAGATATTTTCATGAAGATTTTTCGTGAGTAGAAATAATATCAGATATGCGGATTGTATTAGATCTTAATCCTACACTAATTGCTCAAATTTTAAGTATTATCAATTTGAAATAGAAAAAAAATAGTCAGCAAAGCACAGGTCCTCATTTTCCTAGCTATTCCATAGAAGTATTCAATGTCATTTTGAAATAAACAGTCATCTAAACAGTTCATGTTTCATCAAAGGAACAATTTATTAGGAACACTCTTAAAGGAGTAGATAGAATTTTATTTTCAGTCTGTTTTGCCAATATATCCTTAAAATATTCTTAATAGTGAAAGAATCGCTCATAGCAATGGGAAGATCGAATATGTAGATTTAATCTTAGTATGATGGTGACTTCTGATTGAATTGAAATGATATAGAAAAAGTGAATCATTGACCGCAAGTAATATTTGAAATTTTACGTAGCTTGAAGTTAAGTGAGTATGTTCGCAAGTAACTTAGATCGAATATCTATTAGTAGAAAAGTGCCTTAAGCGATATGTGTAAATTTTCATAAACTCGTTTTGATGCATGGAGTAACAAACACTACACATTCATTTCAATGAAAATACGAATCGGTCTTTTTGCCAAATGATGCTATCTCAAGCTCTATTTTTCATCTTGTATAGATGCAGTCGTTTTCTTGTTCTAAGATAAAATACGTTTCGGATAGACGACCAACCCGTTTCTCTTTTCAAACGAGTGTTCTACTCCAGATGCGAAGATATCGAACAGAAAATTTGTTTGTCAAAAGGTATTTTGAATGATAAAATAATCTTTAAATTTAATGAATAATCGAGTACTTATTTGTTCATTGTCTGTTCCTATTCTTGTCATCTTTTTCATTGTTTATTGTTTTTTGACTTTTCTCGTCAGTAAATAATTTGGGAGATGGTGATACACGTCAAAATTTATTCATTTTTCTAGTCTTATTGGAGTCTTTTTGTAATATTTAGACGCTCACACAACTCTATCTTTATGAGAATAGAATTTCGGACGATGGAGCTCGGTATTTGGCTGATGCATTAAAAGTTAACAGAGTAAGTTATTATTTTCGCTGATTTCCTGAGTGCAGATGTAAATTGAATTACGCATAATCGAATTCGTTGAAATAGACAGATCCAGAAGAAAGATCTCTCACAGTTCTATTTGTAAGATGAGGATGAGGTGATTATTTACGACCTTAAGTTTGTATTTCATATGGTGATATTTTAATGATAATAACCGATCGGTTTTCAGTGTTTCTATTAATAATACCTTAGTAAGACGAGGATATTTGTTTTTAATATTCTCTATTTTATTTGGCCAAGAAACACCCTTTAATTGAAAATGGCAAGTTTTCAATTCTGTCGTCGAACATCATTATTTGGAATCTAATCAGGAAAAAAAACTTAAATATTATAGTTGATAAGAAAAAGTATCTATCATCAACATTTCAAATGACAATTTATTCCTTCTATTTGACGTTAACTCATCAGTGCAGTGTCACTGCACGACAGTACACCTCCTCTATTGTTAACAAAATATACTTTCGTGATTTAGATCTTAACCTCCATGTATATTCTCGCTAAAAATCAGTAAAAACAAAATATTTCCTTCGGAATGAGAGAGAGCAATAAAGTTTGTCGTTTCGGTTTCTCACTTGAACATTTTAAATAGCATCACACTCGATTCCTTCATTCTTTGTATCACACATACAGGGCACTACTGATAAAATGAACTATTTTCTGTCTGTCGCTCATGCCATTGAAAACTTATACTTTTTCGGATTTGAATGTTTATTAGTCTTTTCCAATCATTAGACTTTCTGTTTCATACGACAATTTTCGATAAACTTAAGTTTGACTTATTATTTTTTGCGCTGATTCCATGTAAATAAATGTTCATCATGGAGATATGAATAATGATTTCACTTTTCATTGATCATATAATCAAAAATTCATATTACCAGTTATTATATAAGATTAGATATGAGCTAAGTTTCTCGTCTCGTCAATAAATGCTCTTTTTCAGAGGATCTATGATACTCTTTAATAGAAATACACCACAGATCACATGCTATTCTGCATTATAGTCAATGACATATACATTGGACTTCATATTAATATTGACGTACTCATATCAAGTTTTATTAGGAGTTTATTATATGAAATCCATGCTCTCAATGATCGTAAAAAGGTTTTTTTATCTGATTTTTCATTCGTTTTTGCTAATGAAAACGTTCCAATCCGCATCATAGTTCTCTAATCATGCATCATATCCAGTATAATCGTAACGAAGGTTTATTTTGTCTCGTACTTCCTCAATTAGTACTGATGTTTCCAACATTATTTTTGAATCTAATTTTGACATAGATGACATATTTTCATCAATGATAAAAATGTGTATATCGAATGTTTTTTGATTATTGATAGTGACGTTAGATTTCAAATGAGCCCACGGAGAATTGATCACATGATTCGAAGATAGAGAAAGAATGCGACTTCCATGTTCACTTTCATTTTTCACTCTGCTCAGAAAAAAAACATACACTTCGAGTTCATTCATAGTGAGAAAATGCCCGATTAGTCATAACGAATGAGTATATTCCAAGGATTTGATCAGGTAGAGTCAGCGCTAATAGATAAATGCTGTTTATTTCGTAAGACATTGGATATAATCATCTGACGATTCAGTCATTGTCTTAACTGTTTTTTATAGACGATCAAGGAATTGTATTTACACAAGAATCAAATCGGTGATGTTGGAGCACAGCATTTGGCTGAAGCGTTGAAAGTCAACCAAGTAAGCCAGTGTATCAACTGATTTCGTTAGTAGAAATAGCCAATCTACCATAAACATGTTTTTCCAATTCGAATATAGAACTGACGAGGGTACATGTTCAATTGTTAAATTGCTTTTCGGTAGGTTCTATTGCCATTCGATTAGTCTCGGTAAGTAGTGAAAAAGTTTATTTTGGTTTGCTTTTCTCGTGCTCTATTATCGACTTATGGAGATTTTGTTGAATTTTAGGCCTATAGATGCGAGAATTCATGAGAACCTGAATGACCAAATTTTGAGCTTAAATTTTGTCCATAGACAGCACTCATAGCTATTAGAAAATTTCTAAAGTTTGAGCCGAAACAAACATACTCTTGCTGAAATAATCGCACTTTAAAAGAATCTCTCTTTTGGATTGTGTTTCAAATTAGTGATAATTTTAATAGAAGCCAATATCTGGACAAGGATATGGTTGTTTCGGCTCAAACTTTGGAGATTTTCTAATGGTTATGAGTGCTGTCTATGGACAAAATCTAAGCTCAAAATTCAATAAAAACCACCATAAATCGATAATAGAGGACGAGAAAAATAAACCAAAATAGTCTTTTTCGCTACTTACCAAGACTGATAGAATAGCAATAGAACCAACCGAAAAGCGATTTAACAATTGAGGATGTTCCCTCATGAAACACTCGTAGATCTAGTTCATATATTCGTTTGTAACAATAGAAACTCAAGTTATTACATTCTTTACTATCTCCCAGTAAATTATTTCGCGCACTTATTTTTCTTGTAATTTCTTTGCTCTCTGTTTTTTATACGTAAAAAAATGTTGCTAAATTTACATTCCAAACGTCCAACTTTGCTCATTGTGATTTCCAGAGTCACATCAGATGCATAAAAGAAAAGTCTATTCTAAACACTTGGTTAGTTTGTTTCAATTGTCTTGCTTTTCTTTTCCATTACGATCTTCGGTGCGCAAATGTCTACACACTACAGTGATAAGTTTTGAGGGTGAAAAATCGCTTTCGAACATCCTAACACATATCAAGGCGTTCAAAAAAGATGGTACGAAACATAGTTCATCCATTTATGATATGCGATACATCTTTTAAATGATCGTAAAAGACACTTCTCTTATTCGATCTTCCATTCATTTTTGTCGGTCGCTGTACTCGAATCTGTGTTCCAGTTCTCGAAGAATGTGTTAGATACAATAACAATATAGCGAAGGTTCACGTTGTATCTAACTTTCTTAATTAGTACGTATTTTTCTGAAATCCCGTTTGAATTTGTTTTCGATGTGAGCAACTCAATTTCACCAATAAGAAATGAATATATCGATTCTTTTTCTGTTATTGACGATTGTGTTAAAGCCGAAGAAAAATACTGAATCTACAATCTTCTCGTACATTTAATCACAAGATTTTAGAAGAGATAAACAATTTATAAACTCATATCAGAGTAATAAAGAAATTGACTGACATGCACACTGTTATTTCTTGTTTTCTTCAAGAACAATATTTTCTTTGAGGTCAGCTACAGTGAGAAAATGGTTCGTTACCTACAGAGATAGCCTTATTCTGAGGATTTGATCTGCTAGCGTCATCTCAAACAGAGATAAGGGTTGTCGATTTTGAAGGATGTTATATACAGTCAACTTAGAAATCTGATTATTTTCTGGATTCTATCGTATAGACACTCAAGGAGTTGCGACTTTATACTAATCAAATCGGGGATGTTGGAGCACAACATTTGGCTGAAGCGTTAAAAGTCAACCAAGCAAGCTAATATGTTCATTGATTTCATCAGTATAAATATCTAGTCGATCGTAAACATTTTTATTCGATTCGATCATAAAATAGTTAGAATTCTAGAGATAACTCATTCAGATTGTATTATGCCAACTCCAGTGAATTTACTTGTTATTGTTACACATTAGAAGTCAATCTAAAGATCATATAGTTAGACTATCTGATCAAGTCTGTCATAATAGCACATTCTCTATTCCGAATACGAATAGAGAAAGATTTTAGAAAGGTTCGTCAAAGATTGTGGACAAATAGTGACCATTTATGCATTGGTACGGAGATATTACACTATTAAGTTGTCTATTTCTTCTCATAATTAGAAAAGAAAAAAATATTAAATTGAAATCTTCAAAATTACTGCATGAATCGCTCTTCGCTATATCGACATTACCGTATGTGACATCATTTAACGTATTCTATAGAATCAATTGTTTTTCTATTCTAAGATTTGATACTTATAGAAAAGACGAGCAAGTTAGTAAGCGCTTCGGATGTTCAAACGAATGTTCCATTTCAGATGCGAAGATATCGAGAAGAAAATGAACAAAAGATCTGTTTTGAAGAAATTTTTTAGTATGATAAATATAAGTCTTTGAATTGAATGGATAACCAAGCACTTCTCTGACCCTTTTCAGTTGTGTCGGTATCTACTTTTTTCTATTTTTTCCTCCTGGCGATTCTCATAAGTAAACAACTCGAAAGATGAAGTAGATATCGAACAGCTTTTTTGATTTTTTCAATTATACTGAAACCTTCTACTTATGCTTAGGCACTCACTTATCTCGATATCGGTCAGAATAAAATCACGGACAATGGAGCACAGTATTTGGCCGATGCGTTGAAAATTAACAGACTAAGCTATTACTTCTGTTGATTTCTTGAATGTAGATCGGCAACTGATCACACATACTCACATTCAGACACAAAACAAAGTATTCGAAAAGAAATTTTTTGATAGTTCTTGTTTCCAAAGATATTGAAGCTAATGCAATTGCGTACTCAATCTCCAAAGATATCAAAGAAGTTACCACAGATATTGTTGTAACAACGTGTATATATGGAATAGAAATAAGCTGACTGTGTTTTTCATGTGGTTAGTTTATAACCTCAAGTCTCTATCTCATATAATAATATTAAGAAAGACAAGTGATCGAGTTTTAGTATTTCACTCAATCATATCCTATTATTAAGAAAATTCTAAATGGTAATATTCTTCACTCTGTTTCATCCAAGCAACACTCTGATAGTCACAATACAATATTTTTTCAGTTTTATCGTAGGACATCGTTATTTCCAGTGAAATGCGAAAAAAAACTGATTGTTTCTTCTAATTCAAATGAAAAATAGTTCAAAGCAGGCCCGTAGCCAGGGGGGGGGTGCACGGGTTGCCCGGGCACCTCCTTTGGTAGAAAAAACTCTGGAGGGGAGTAGGGGTCAAAAAATCACGTAATTCTTTTTCTGCTGGCGTGCACCTCCCTTAGAAAATTCCTGGCTACGGGGGTGGTTCAAAGACAAGCATTTGAATTAATCTTTGACAGAAGTTTGTTATATGATATATTCATCTATCTCTTGAGTTTTTGGAAAGAATAAGTTTTATCCTTTTCAAATCTATTTCTCAGTTCTCAAACGACGTCTTAAATGCAATATCATCGTAAAAATGGTTTTTGTTATCCCTATTCATCTCAAATTTCTAACATTATGGTTGAATCTGTTATCGATATGAGTGACGTATTTTTTACCAATAGAATAAATCCATAGATCGAGTTATTTTCAGTAATTGAAAACTACAATACAGCCAAAACGGCTAACGGTCAACCAATATGATTGAAGTAGGAGTTAAAATTCAGCAAAATTGGACCATACCAAATTGTAGAGCACACTTTTCTGTATATGACACTATCTTTTGTTTTATTTGTCGATGCTTATTATACGAAAAAATATGGACAAAACATAATTGTGAATAGATTGTTATTATTGGAGAATTCGGCATGGTACAAGAAGAGCGTATACAGTACGAGAAGGAAAGCGATAACCATCATGTATCTTATATAATTTTGGAGCGCAGGACCTGGGCCTTGTTCTCGCTTAGGTAAAAGCTTCTCAGACTATTTCTGCTACGAGAAAAATGTCTTCGAAAAACTGGAACAAATCTATGTCTGTGCGTTACCGAAAGGCAAGTTTAGTAAATATTTCTGCGAAACTAAATCCATTTATTTGTAAACTCATATCGATTTTCTGGTTACTTTCCATAGGCTATCCAACGAACATAAGGTTTTTGGTTTTCATCCAAATTTATGTCTGTGCGTTACCAAAATGTCTGTATGTTACTTCATATTTTTTTAACACCTCGCTCATTTTTCAAGATATCAGAATTTTCTTCTCAGCAATAGATAGCTCTGATTCTCAGCTACAAAATCTTCTTTCATAGAAAAATCCTTATTGCAGGTAAGTTCGTAGATTTTAGCAGTTCTTTCACATCGACTAAGAACCGAGGGCCTTTTTTGTCTGTGCGTTACTCACTACTATTTTACCCATAAAATCCGAATGACTGGTCATTTCGGGCTCAAACTTACGGATGTTGTAGAACTTATCTATCTACATGTGTGGTGAAAATTACTAGTCTCTATCTCTTACAGTTCACTAGATATTTTCGTTCTAAGTTGAAAAAACGTCTGTGCGTTACCTGCGTTTTGGCCGAATAGATGTCGAGTAACAGTCTGAAACTGTAACTTCTTCAGAGAATTGAGCACATGAAACTAGAACAGAGAGACAGAATGTAAAATTGCGCCATCCCCAAAAGCTCCACTGCCATATTCAGCTACACTCTTTACTCTTTTTTTTAAAAAAATGATTTCTTTCGAACTTATCCACACTGAGAAAATGTTCGATCAGTCCCGATAAATGAGCATACTTCAAGGATTTAATCAGGTAGAATCAGGTTCGACAGATAATAGAAGTTGCTTATTTCGAAAGACGTTACATAGATACACCTTGGGCATTTGATCATTTTCTGGAGCTTTTTACACAGGTTCTCAAAACTTTACAACTTTATACTAATTAAATCGGGGATGTTGGAGCACAACATTTGACTGAAGCATTAAAAGTGAATCAAGTAAGCCATCATGTCCATTGACTTTATTAGCAAACATACGCAGTCTATTATAAATGTTTTATTTAATTCGAATATAAAATAGAAAGATTTACAGATAGAGAACTCATCCAGATTTGATTATGAAAATATCGGAGGAGCCATCATAGCTGAGTGGTTACGTTGTTTGTCACGTATTCAGAAGATACTGTGTTCAAACCTCGGTAACATCAGTTATGGAATGAACTTACGAGGGAACATTCTCAGATGTCCCCCTCAGATTTCAATGAAA
>JAJEKB010021442.1:3327370-3346902 GCA_022393335.1 Macrotrachela quadricornifera | reverse complement strand
ATTGTCATTATAATCATAATTGTGGTCATCACTATCATCATCATCATCATTATAATCATTGTCGGACGTACTTTCGTCGTTGACTGATACCATATTCAAATCAAGATCAAGTGTTTCTTCATTTTCCACCGAATATGAGGTGCAGTTTACTATTGATTCCATATTTTCAAACAACATCATCGCCACTTCTTCATCTCTTCTTGTACTTATGTGTATTGAAGACAATGTCAAACGTTCAGAAACCAGTTTTGTCAAAATATTCATAACATTAGGTGGATTAATCATTCTAACATCAGTATTTGAAGCTTTATCGAATGAGAGAATAATACAAACTTGACTATATTGTCCTTTTTCTGTAGAATAACACGCGACTATAGACACATGTACATGAAGAATTTCCTTGGTTTGTTAATATGGGCACTATATCGTTAGACAGAAATTATCAATATTGATAAAGAAGCTTTTTCCATACAAAATGTAAGCTATTCATTCATATTCAATATATCATAGTCTATCACTTAAGCATAAGAAGAAAACTAAAGAATTATAACATGTTATCCATCCACACATATTAAATGACATTAGAAAATAAAAACATTTGCATGTGTCTAATATTTGATGAAGTCAAGAATTCTTCTAAATCATCATATAATAAGCTGAATTAACATCGTCATAACTCTTGAAGGAATAACTCTCAACTCAAATCCTTTTAGGGTTTTTATGAGGGCAATATATAATATCTTCTGACGAAATTTCATTGAAATCTGAGGAGGACATCTGAGAATGTTCCCTCGTTAGACAAGTCGATAACGACTGTTTGTTTCAGAGCACCCATCGGATAGCATGCTGATCACATTGTTGACATATGTAACAAGGCTCTTGTAGCTAGTATGTGGTTAAGCAGTATGTGTGGAGAGCTTAAGTGATTAAGCGAAAAGAACTCTGGGTCAAGCTGGTCTTCTGTCCATAGCTACAACTAGAAATAGATATAGGGAAAATATCAGGCTTCTGGAAATATCTTTGGACATCACACTACATTGGAAGGTAGCTGAAAGGCGGGATATATCTTCTTCTTCTTCAATATCGGATAATTGATTTGTTGTTGCTACTTATTAGATGAGAATCTATAAGGGATGTATTGAGAGTATTTTATGAAGTGGTGATAGCTTAAATCAAAGACCTTTTAAAACCAAATTTTCTATTCTGAATATGAGTATGAAAGGCTTTCAAGTTAAAGATCGTAGACGAACTGTAGCAATAAATATTTTGCTACCTATATGTTGCACAATCAGAATGTATATATCTTCTCATGATCAGAAAACAAACGGTTCATATAATGAGAGACCCAGGAGTCCTGACTCAATTTATATAATTAGGTTTTTTTATATTAAAACACACGCTTAAAAATTTGATCCTATGATAAAAAGATGCAGTAAAAGACGATCTACAAAGTAGCATATGACTGATCTTCCATAATTTTTATAATAAGAAAGTTTTAAGCTTAGAAATGTAGTTCACAAGAAAAGAAAAGTTAACAATGAATCCGATCCCGGCATTTTTGCATGGAGTCATCTTTATTAAGTTTCCTCAAACAAATTCTATTTTTTTAATAGAAGCGCTATGAAATCCTCTACAAAATTCTAGCTAAACTTTAATTTCATATCTTTAATCAAAATAACTAAATCTTATACGATGCAAAACCAAGGGGGAAACGGCGGATTGCGTATTTTAGGTATTTCCAGGATTTCTGTCGTATTTTTAGTATTTTGTGGATTTTCATAAGATTTCTAGAAGATTTTGGGATTTTTATGGGATTTCAGGGATTTTTTTGGTATTTCAAGGATTTTTCTCGTAATTCAAGGGTTTTACACAAAAGATTATAATGAGATAATAAGTTAAGTCATAGTAAAAAAAAAAATCTGTTATCGTCAGTTGCCTGGACATGTCACTTGTTATAATGGGTATCAAGCCAACTGGGACTTCAGAGGACGTTAGTTTGTTGTATTTTATTGAAAAAAAAAGAGCAAAGAAAAATAACAAAAATCAGAAAAATGAAAAAAAACAAAAACTATTTAACTACTTATACAATTGATTATACTACTTCGTCAAGTATTTACTAATTTCTCTGTTGTACTCGTTTAACTCGATCAGCTGATAGAGATGCTTTCTCATCGGTTAAAACCCAGCAAGCAGTCTGTTTATGAATGAACTTTTTTTTCCCGTCAATTTCAACACAAAAGTAAGATTTCGACTGAGAAGGAACATTATCGTATACTCTCATCCCATGAAAATGTGTTTTCCCACTAGCTGAAACAGAAGATAGATTTTCTTCATCATCAGATGTATCTTCGTCCTCTACATTCGCAGGCGGATCAATTTTATATTTATAATTATATTCATCATCAGATGAATATGTTTGAGCATCATCATATGAGACTTTTTTAAACTTTTTGGTAAACTGTGCTCGCACAAATGAGCTCACTTGAGAAATCGTATTTTTTTTCTTTTTTTGTAGAGCATTATTGATATCAACTGTAGAGAGAAGATTATATGCATCATCATATGCTCGATAAACAGCTTTTTGAATGTTGTCAATCGTAAGATGATTTATAGATGAATCAGCAATTTGTTTTTTGAAAATAGTTCGTTTCCGTCGTCGTTTATGATGTTTAGGAAACTTAAGTGGACATTTCAATTGACCAGACTCGCTCTGATTTTCTATTTCAGTCAGCACCGAAAGTTTACCGGCTCGTTTAAGAAACTGATCAATAGTAAAATTAACTATTGATGAAAAGGCGCCTGACATCGATCTAGTAAGTCTGAACGTTGATTCACATGATTGTGAATGGTAATTTGATACAGAAAGAGCAGATTCAGGTAGTTGTTTCTGTGCTACGAGAAGGCATATTCCAAGTAAACTGTGAGCATTGAGTTCAACTGAGAAATGTGCTGGAGTAGTGATAAACATATCACTTATTCGTTCATCAATAAGGCCTTCGGGCATTTCTGTTTCATCCACTACATATAACCACGTTTGCCATATACGGCACAAAAACACTCCAAACCAACTATGATAAATACGATCAATAATGGTTGTATTATGCTCCACATACGCTAACACGATACTACGTAAAAGACGCAAATAAATTCGTGTAGCTTGAGAACCTTCAATATCTTCTAATGCTACAAGTACATCATCATCTGAGAGATTAAGACAAGATGTGAAATTTTGTCGATCCTTCGGATTGACATCAGTTTTAACAAGACCATGAGCAAGTTTTGATTTACTTTCAATCAATTCAAGTAGTACTTCAATTGAAACTTCTTCTTTCCCAATCAATAGAGATGATGCATCAGAAAGCATACGATTACGAAGTTTCGTACATAGATGTGCCGGATCTTGAAAACAAAAAAAGATTTGCCGAGTTGGCATGAAAAACCAAGCTTTCCACTCTTGTGGTAAATCAATTTCAAGTGTATCAACACGATCGGATATAGCAATGTTATTATATTTTGCAAAAAATCCTGTTACAAGTCTCATCGAAAGAAGATATCGAGCATCACAATCAGTGGAATATGCAACAATACGAACATTCGATTCTCGAGATCTTTCGAATATCCACAACCATCGATGAAGTACATCAATAGCTTGAAACTTATTGCTGAGCCCGTAGGCAGCTAACAAAAATGGTGATGAATATGGATTAGATGCAAATAGAGGCTGTACCATATGTATATTAAGGTAAGATGATTCATCTTCCGTCTCGAACCAGTTTCTTAATTGATCGAAAGAATCAGTTTGAAAATGACAAGCAACTGGTAAACCATTTTTCAATGGAACTGAAAATCCACTGAAAATGTTTGCTGAAGCATTATACTTGATCTTTTTTATTACTCCAGTACAATCTTCGGAACAAACGGCTATCTGATAGTCCAACGACTTTTGATGTTCATCGAGAGCATTGAATCGAAATTCTGCTTCCTCTATACATCCTCCAGCTTTTTTGAGACTATCATTCAAGGTAGACAACGATGGAAGTGATGCTGGAAGATTCATACGGATAAACTCGTATGCATTTCTTCCTCCCAATATATACAACGATTGTGCAAATTGCATCACAGCCTCATCGTATCGATAATTGTTTTTATTTTTGAGAACGTTACTCAAAATATTTTCAATGAAAACTAATAGAAACGAAAAATTATTTCTTGAATCATTGTCTTCATTTATTTGAAACGATTTAATGAATGCTTTAAATAATGAAAGAAAATCACTATTTGAATTAAATATTTGATCCTGGTGTTGATTCTTATCATTTGCAGCATGAAGAACTTCAATGAAACGATCGAAATCCAAACGTAATCCAGGTTTAAGCAAGATGCTTCCATCATCAAGATGAAGGCAAGCTCTTTCTGTTATTTTTTCAAGTTCACGATATTTTTTCTGAAAGACAGAAAGAATATCGTTTTCAACCAAAAGTAATTTGTATACTGTATTGATTGAAAGAACTTCCATCAATTCTTTAAAAATATTTCCACATGTTTTATTCACCAAGTCGAGAAATCTTTCTCCTTCGAAAGAAAGGACATCATCAGGTAAAACAAGTGGTGGAAATGTACGAAGCATTTTATTTATTTATTTTTGAAAAAAAAATAAAAGATTATTTGTTGAAAGTAAATAAGCGTGTGAGCTTTTGAATAGTAATAGATGATAAATGATTTTAAAGAGAAAAATCTTCGATATATATATGCAGAGAAAAAATAATGACGAAAAGAGAGAAATTATATAAAATTGAATTTTTTTCTAGCTGAGAAAAATGGGTGAAAGAGAGAATAAGTTGATCGTTCTGAATATATATTTTGAATTTTGTAGAATAAATCGTTTTCTTTCTTAATTTTCGGCCGTTAGAAGGGCAACATGAATAAGTTGACCGTTAGATAAACAAATTTGAACTAATAGTCAAGAGAACGTTTTTTTATAAATACCTGTCATGAAATAAATCATATGAATTCTATTTTTTTTAATCAATTAAAATAAGTAGAAATAAAACACAGTAATAGACAAGAAAAATTTTTCTATGAACAAACAAAAGTATAAAACTCTAATAAATATAAATAAATGAATTAATAAAACATTTACTAATGATAAAGTCATGTATACATATAAATAAATTATTAAATACGTGTTTTTTTCGATAAACTATTATTATCTTGATCATTTGTTCGTTTATTTGATTTACTTATAGTTGCAGGTTTATTCATAGAACTGGCTAATGTTAGACATTGTATATCTTTAGAATTCGAATAATTTTGTGATGTATCAGTATCAGAAGATTCATCATCGACAATTTCGGTCGATTCACCATTAGTGTGTTTCAATATTTTCTTCTTGATAGTACACGACTTTGATTTTAAATGTTTATAATAATTACTCAACGAAATGCTTCCACAAATAATACCCAACTGAACCTTAATTCCACATGAACAAAATATACATGGTAGTGTATCAGTTTCATCATCACCAATTAAAAGCCGAAAATCTTCATTTTCAATTAATTTCACTTTTGGAATACCATATTTAATACCTTGTTTGTTAATCCATTCATTTAATGTATGAATTACAAAATCGTGACGATTAGTTGTGCTTGAATTATCTAAATTAATATATTCAATTCTAATAATTGTTTTTTTCTCAATGAACTGGAAATATAGCTAAACTATAAACGACTAATAAGTCAAGCTAACCGTTTATTTTCTGATCATGCCGAGGGATGATATAGAAGGGATCTGAAATCTAATTAAAAAATGATAACTCATATTTCAATTGCTTTAATAATTTCAAAGTAGAATTATTTTCCTTTGCATTAACAACTATCGACAGGATCAAAGTAAAAAGTATTCCTCCTCATAAAGTGAACATCGTCATCAGGGTAGAAGATGTGGTTTGTAGAAGCATCTGACTCCTTAAGGTTTTACAATATATGTCAATTTAGTACGCAAAGATCCATCTAATAGAATAAAATTAAAAATTATAATCAAACTAACTCGATGGTGTTGCATGATTTCGTTGTGAAGAAGGTGTTGAACTTGATTGAATCGAATGTTGACTATTATTAACAAGATTGTTCGCATTTTGTTGTGACATTGATGGTTTATTACGTTTAGGTTTACTAGATAATTCTTTTAAATATTCTTCATGTCTCTGAAGCAACAGTTGATAAAGGTATCGGATGTTGCTTCGATAACCTGGTTTAATAATGAAAGTTTTATCGTCTGCTTCCGAACAAACCGATGCTTTGATGTCATTTAAAGCCGAACATTGAATCGTAAGGATTTCAAATATATCATCAGTATGAAGAAAAGAATAGACGCTTCTAATACCTTGAATTTCAAGTAATTTTGCTTCTGTTGTTCCTGCAATATTTTTTACCAAATTGTAAAAATTGTCATCACAGAAAGAGAGAGCACCTGGTGGTAAGATGGATATGTCAAGAGCCTGCAAAGGCATTGATTAACACGAATGTTAAACAAAGAAGATATATAGAAAGTATATAATAATATGTATTTTAGAATTTGAAATTTTCTTGATGATTTTGATGAGAAATAAATTGTTCTTCTGATTAGTTTATAATGATGAAGTTATTGAACGATATATCGATAAGTATTTGCAGTTCTGACAAGTTCTCTATTGCACATACATTTTGTAAATTCTTTTGCAGTTTATTCCTTATTATAATTCAGATCTCGTACTTTTGTATTGAAGGTAACAGATCAACCAGATAGTCACATATACAGCAAAAATATTCTCAAATCTTTTGTCTTTATACGTGCTGTCATAAAGCGTTTTACATTCTAGCTTAGACAATATCTTGTAAAATTTTTATGCTTTACACATAACGTATTTAACAAAAGCAACATATGATAGTGAGATATCCAAAAATATGACTTCATCGATATCGAGAAACAATATATTCGTTGTGGCTGTCTGATTGAAAATAATGGATTTCATGGATTTCTCGGATTTTTTTCGTATTTCGGGATTTTTTTCGTATTTCAGGGATTTTTCGGATTTCAGGGATTTTTCGTATTTTATATGGATTTCATGGGATTGGCAATCCCAAAAATCCGCCGTTTCCCCCTTGGATATGACTTGAAAAAGCCATACAGTAGTGTTTAAAAAAACTTGCACAAAATTAAATATTTTGTATAACGGTTTTCTTGCCGTTAGAAAGCAATTACGAAATTCATTGTGTCCAGGGATGTATGTGCGTTAGCTATATAACCCATTGACTAACCCAGAAGTGTGATTTCTTTTCTTTTCTGTACATATACGTTTAATCATGACGTCATCTAGTGGTTTAAAAAATCATCATATATCAATACTACATTATTGGAATAAAGGCATCCGATGTGCTCTTGTTATTCATCGTAGAACAAATATTTCACTGAGGACTATCTATTACAATAGTACCAGATTAAAATAAATTGTTGTTAGTTAAAACATCCAAACGAATGACTGAAATATGCATCTGTAAAAGAAAAAAAGGTTTATGAATGAGATCATCATGCAAATCGAGGTGTATTACCTGTTATACGTTAAGATGCAATTTTAATGACTTTTATTAAGTTTATCTGCTTGAGAGCCACCTATTTTTTTTCTGTTAGGTGTAAGCGATGAAAAGAGCCATATTATTTTACAAAAGTTTCCTCATCAAGAGTATTTCTAATGAGAGAAATGACTGAAAATCTATCAGTCATGTCATTAAACAATTCGTTAGCATTAATACATCATAAATACTTCAACATTTATCTAATATGTTGGATGTTCACTTCATAGAAACCTTCGCTCAGGTATAAACTATAATGTTGAGAAAATAAAATCAAAATAAATAGATGAACTTCATCATTTTTCAGTGTGAAGAAGTTAAAAATCTTGAAACTTGCGTTGTAGTTGATTTTACTATGTGCAACGAAAAAAGATTTTTACTTTATATTTCTTCTAAAGATGAACAAAAGAAGCATCAAATTATGCTGTTTTATAGTACTCTTCGTGGAGTATCAACCACAATACAAAACAATCCGAGGGGAACATACATATAAGATAATACCTGTAAGAAAAGATGTGCAAGTTTTTTTGAATACTACTGATATTTTTTCGCATTGAACAAGTTGAAATAGTTCTTGTTTAAACAGAATCGACAAGATGCAAGTCTCAGATTGTCGATCAACTGTTAATATATCCAATTATATGTCTTTCATCCTCATTCTTCACATTTTTAGTTAGATTTTCGAGTAATTTTAATTAAATTCAATCGGTATTAAGCTTTTTTATCTACTGTATTTAAGTCGGATAGTGTTTTAAGATAATGTAAGAGTGTCTACGAACTGTGATATACTCGTCCGTATCAAATAAGTGTAATACTACATGTGACGGATTTCATCCGTTATTGTTTCTCATGCCGGTCATGGGGTCACTTTTCGGCCACATTACATATCGGTCATATTCTTTCATTTCTTCGTAGCTATATATACTGATGTTTGTGTGTTGTTTCCTCGGTCAATAGACTCACGGGTCTCGTTGCCCGTCACACTACACAGGTTATTCATGTAAAACTTCAAACTTTAATTGAACCATTGCACGATTCAATTCAAATTGTGTTGATTAAAACGAAAGAATATTTGAACGGAACAACTGAAAATATTACTAATAAGTAATTTCTTCTCAATAATAGGTATTTTAATTAATATTTTTTGCTTTCTTCAAATAAGACATTTGTAAAATATCCAATATCTTTGTGTCTTTTCTCTAATCCAGATCTATATTAATAGGCGAACATATATCATTCGACAATTATTGAATTTAATTTTATATTATCATAATTCTACACCAAGATACCTCATATATATTTTCATTTTTTTCTTATTCAGACTCTTACACACCTATCTGTTGGTAGTCAGATTACTGATAATGGAGCACAAATATTCGCTGATGTACTGAAAGTGAACAAAGTAAGTGACTATTTTCAGCAATATATTAGTCTCATTGAGAGTATATTAGACAAAAATTAGATAGATCAAGATATAATGAAATCGATTTCTGCTCATATCAGAGATGTCCATCGCGCCGCTGACGCGCCGCTGCCGCTGCCGCGCTGCGGCCGCGACCGCGGTTGGCGGCGCGGCAGCGGCAGATTTTTTTTTTTAGATTATCGCGGCGCGGCAGCGTCGCGGCACATCGCTCATAATGGCGCCGCGGCAGAGGCTTTTCATGTTTTTAGCCACCGCGGCAGCGACGCGGCTCGATTTTTTTGCAGAAATTTTATCTGTAATTCTAAAAAATATCCAGCCTCAGACCTGAAATCAAACTCCAAAAAGTGGCATTTTTTCTTCATGTAGTGACAGTAGTAGTGCTGTAACCTTTTCTTCAAATACTGCTGCGACAGCGGCAACGTTTTTAGTATGTCGATGTGCAGAAGCACCGTGGCAATATGTATTTTATATAATACCGCGGCGCGGCAGCGCCGCGGCCTCAGCAGCTGTAAAAGACCGCGGCGCGGCAGCGGCAGATTTTCAGCCGCGATGGACATCTCTGGCTCATATCTATTCAATGAGATCATCATTTATTTCATACCAAAGAAATCCTTAATAGATCTTTTTTCAACTCTTTAAACAGCATTAGATAAAGCTGAATCAGAGGAATCAGACAATTATAGTATAAACGAAATATCTAATTCGATTTTTTAGTGTACCATCAGAAAAGATTTTTTATTGAAAACTTCACTTTCATACATAGAACAATAAACGAAAGTATAAAAGATATGAAGTAATAATTTTAGAGTAGAATAGTTGTGTCAAAGAATGATTAGATTTCTCAGTAAAACTTCAGTAATTTTTTTCTTACTGTTTAATGTTGACCGATTTGTCAAGATAACAAAAGTAAATTAGCCATCAAGTATTTTTTATGAAAATACTAGCATAATCGAAATTTGGTTCACTATCAAGTTTAGCTTTTACTTTGCTATTCCCTAAAAATGCATTCAATTTTTCGAAAGAATTCGTGTGCAATTGTTTATAATAGATACAGTGCTTTTCCCTAATTCTGCGGAAAATTTTTTTCTACTTTTTGTTTTCGCTATTGCGAAACCATTTTACATCCGATTGCGAATATTTTTATAAATCTGGATTCTCCAGATTCTCCTCTTTCAAATGATATGTTGTTCATTTTTATATCTCATATTTTCATGTTGGGACAATCGGTCTACGAAAATGGACTTCACTTGATAGAATTAGGGTACACTTCCCTAATTCTGTTTTCCAGCAGAAAAATGGCCCTAATTCTGCGCTTCTCATTAAAATACATAGGAAAAAAAACTTCGGAGACAAAATGTTTTTTTCTATATTTTTCGAGGGAAATGGAGGGCAGGTATGCTAGACATTTTTGTAGAGCAGATCAAACTCTACTATAATCCAAAGGTTCAACAGAATTCTATCTCCTTTGATTGAGATATGAACCTTGAAAGGAAGATGCCTGGAGGTAATGGAAAACAAGTTGTCCCTAATTCTGCATTTCAGCAATTTTTTGTCCCTAGTTCTGTTTTTCAGTCATTTTTTGTCCCTAATTCTACGAGTAGTAATTTTGTCCTTAATTCTGCATTTCAGCAATTTTTTGTCCCTAATTCTGTTTTTCAGTCATTTTTTGTCCCTGATTCTGCGCATAACTGATTTTTTTGCCTTACATTATATTAATCAGCTATTTGTGTAATGATACTTACGTACAAAATTAATCTACATGTAGATTAATTTTGTACGTAAGTATCATTACACAAATAGCTGATTAATATAATGTAAGGCAAAAAAATCAGTTATGCGCAGAATCAGGGACAAAAAATGACTGAAAAACAGAATTAGGGACAAAAAATTGCTGAAATGCAGAATTAAGGACAAAATTACTACTCGTAGAATTAGGGACAAAAAATGACTGAAAAACAGAACTAGGGACAAAAAATTGCTGAAATGCAGAATTAGGGACAACTTGTTTTCCATTACCTCCAGGCATCTTCCTTTCAAGGTTCATATCTCAATCAAAGGAGATAGAATTCTGTTGAACCTTTGGATTATAGTAGAGTTTGATCTGCTCTACAAAAATGTCTAGCATACCTGCCCTCCATTTCCCTCGAAAAATATAGAAAAAAACATTTTGTCTCCGAAGTTTTTTTTCCTATGTATTTTAATGAGAAGCGCAGAATTAGGGCCATTTTTCTGCTGGAAAACAGAATTAGGGAAGTGTACCCTAATTCTATCAAGTGAAGTCCATTTTCGTAGACCGATTGTCCCAACATGAAAATATGAGATATAAAAATGAACAACATATCATTTGAAAGAGGAGAATCTGGAGAATCCAGATTTATAAAAATATTCGCAATCGGATGTAAAATGGTTTCGCAATAGCGAAAACAAAAAGTAGAAAAAAATTTTCCGCAGAATTAGGGAAAAGCACTGTACGCGACACAAATGGAAATTACTAGGAATTTTCTTCTCACTTATTCAGAAGATTAGTCGAATCTATTTCTTAAAACTTCGTCCTTATTCTATGATTATCTCGAATTAGCTTGACGTCTTCCGATCATCGATTCTTATACTATATGAATACAATTCTGTTCTGAGTTATGCTAATGAAATTTTGCCTCGTATTTCAATTTGAAGAACTACTGGAAAGAATTACCTTTACTTTTTTAACACTGTTCTGAAGCCTTGTTATGAGAAGAGAAGAATCATTGATATTGTCAAAAATATTTTCTCCTCGCCAATAATACTGACATTTCAGAAAAGTGGATATTTAAAAAAGAGACAAGAGTAAATTATCCATGTCGTAATATTGGTACACTAACAAGGGAAGGTCACCCGTAGCTTCTCATTTGCGAACATGAACATAAATATTAATTTTAAATTCTATAACTTAATTCTAAAGTTTAAAACAAAATTTTAAATTTAAAGTTCATTCAAACTTAAATTAATATTGCATATCTTTATGAGTTTAAAATAGAGTCCGCTACATAAAAAGCTTTTCAAGTTTCGTCTTATTTACTGTAATTTGTAGAGCGCGCTGCATATAGATCTATTCAATTTTTTAATATGAATTTATTGTAATTTGTAGAGTTCGCTAAAATTACAAAGAAAGAGCATTTATTGTCAGCGCTTTTAATTAATTTTTGTTCGAAATTCAACTAACATATGTTGTATCATTCACAACATGGAAACTAATATCGAATGGACAATAATTAATTAATCGAGGTGCTTCAGCATCTATTCACAATAGACAACGATATTGGAAGAGTAATTCATTTCGATTCTATTAGCACTCATAGTGTCATTATGAATCAAACCAAATCTATATCATCATTGATATCGGTACATATGAGTATCAGATTATATGCAAATATCCAAACTAGAAAAACTTCAAACTGTAATTGACAGAATCTTTTTAGTGAGATAAACAAATATTGAATTGTTAAAATAAATCTAAATAAAACTTAGTTAAGAGTTCTTCGTCATTCTTAAGATGTTACTTCTTTAGTATGTTCCTGCATTAGCAACCCTTGCTCGTGCAATCTTAGTATTGTTGCCTGAATAACAGACAATGACTTCATTGAATTAAAATTATTAGAAAATATTGGTCTCTCTCATAGACATACTACTTCAGTTTACTTTTTCATTCACGACCCTTGCTCGAGGTATAGTGCTATTACTATCCCAATACTAGACTGTCATTCATTTATCAGAAACCTTTCCAAAATATTAAAATCTCTCTCACATAAACATGAGGTACTTTAATTTATTTCTACATTCACGATCCCTGCTCGAGCTATAGTCGTATTATTCCTTTAACAATTGACAATCATTTCATTTGTTTATAATCTCTCCACAATATTCAACTGTCTGTTTCGTAGACATAAAATACTCAAGTTTATCTCTACATTCACGATGATCTCTATGAACTACAAAACCTTCGTGCAATTAAAAGATTGTTCGCATCAATAACTCTCGTCCTCTACAAATTACAAAAATTCTCCTTCATTAAAAATTCATTCTAATTAATAGCTTACGACCTCTACAAATTATAGAATTCTACATTATTAGAAATATATATTGATTATTAACTTACGTCCTCTATAAATTACAGGAAATCTACTGAAAAAAATTTTAAATGAAAATATTTTATACGATAAAAACTTTACATAGTTAGATTTAAAAATATTCGATTGTTTTTCAAACTTAGCAATTATTCAACTCGAAAATCAGTCGAAAATTTGAAAAAACTTATTAAATTTAAACTTCAATATTTTTCATGTTCGCAAATGAGAGGTAGCCAAGGTCACCAGGTGTGTCCCAGGAGTTTCAATCAAAATGATGTGAGATTGTTAAGCCAAGTCTACCTATATCAGGTGTGAAACAATTAGCGGCTACGACTGTGTCAGTAAAAAGTTATAGTCAAAACACTTCTCGAACAATTGACATATATGCAGTGGCGGGAGGAGGGGTCCGGAGTAGTGTGTGTCCACGTAATATTTGAACTGCAGTACAAATATTACGTAGACAAACACTATTCCGGACCCCTCCTCCCGCCACTGCACATATGTCAATTGTTCGAGAAGTGTTTTGGCTATAACTTTTTACTAACGCAGTCGTAGCCGCTAATTGCTTCACACCTGAAATAGGCATACTTGACTTAACAATCTCACATCATTTTGACTGAAATCCCTGGGACACACGTGGGGACCTTCCCTTGTAAGCATTGATCTGGTACATATCGATAGGAATTCAAATCATCAGGCACATTCATCAGAAAAGAAACAGAAAAGGTAACATTCACTTGCATTATAGGAAAACTTGACAATTATAATGATGATTAAATCTTGTTGCCATCCGTTTTCTCACAGATATTGTTTTCTTGATCCAAAACTCTGAAATGAATTTTCGTTTTATGGATTACTTTAAGAAAATGATGTAACTTATAAAGAGAGCAAAATGTTACTTTTCATTCCATAAAGATGCTCTTATTATCCTTTTCCCAGAGACTAATCATTGCGATTCGTTGTCATATAGATGAAAAGATTGGAGAAATTGTTAAAATCAGGTGATAAATCTCAGGATATTGATGGACTTTTTATTAGATTGATAATCCCTGGGTTGCGGTTTGATGGTAATAAGGTCAGAGGCAATGGAGCACAACAGCTTGCGGAAGCACTAAAGGTTAATAATGTTATTTTGTAAGACAGTTTTTCATGAAAAAATGATTCAGTCAGTCTCAACTATTGTGAATCATTTGTTGAGTGAAGATTTCCAACAATTACTTTTTCTCACTGTTGAGAATGATGACTTTCGACACTTAGATGAAGCAAACATATCGACAGATGATTGTTTGAACTATGTAGAATCACTTATACTGTACGACTAAAATTGCTTCTCATTTCTTAACAGCACTCTAGTACATTAAGTGATAGATTATCATTTATCCTCAATTCGAATGTGTTGTCATAGTGAAGAACGAAACTCAAAATACTCACTGAGTATTCTTATATATAGGCATTCAAGCAATTGGATCTTGCAAACAATGAAGTCGAAGATAATGGAGCATAATGTTTGAGTGAAGCATTAAGAGTCAATCAAATGAGCTAGCTTTTCAACTGACTCTCTTAGGATAGACTTTTGCTTTGTCACATACGTTTCAATTAAAGTTTTGATAATCAATAGTTAGATCTAAGGATACGCAGTATAGCAACTTGAACTTCTTCATTCATTATTTAGTGTTTCATAAATGTATTTTCCGTTAATATTTCACTGAATTCATCGCGAGTGTCTTTGAAAAATCTCTTCTGCAATGAGCTTCATTTGAAGTGATCAACTTCAACCTTTCACACTTATGTATTCATATTCATGGAAAAGAAGTCATCCGTATAACTGAGAGTTTCTTTTAGAATATTCATTCTTTCTAACTATCATTTCCATATGTATTTTCGACACAGATAATCATTTTCCATCGAATATTCTGTTGAGAAATACATGAACAATATTTTATTACTCTAGAATCTGTAATCATCGTTTCTCCACAAAATAATTTCGTTTTTCGACTTACTCAATTTCGATATCTCTACAAATACTTGTAGAAATACACGTCTTATATTCTCTTGAAATAAAAATCAACTCTTTATTTACTTTCTCATTCAAATATTTATTAATCTGATCTTATGTATTTAAAATACGTGCACAGATAAGACTGTTAACAGAATCTTTTTTTAAAAACTTTTTCGTCTAGGTATTAACCTATCTTGGCTTGTACCAGAATCAGATCACTGATACTGGAGCACAATATTTGGCTGATGGGTTGAAACAAAATACAGTGAGTCATTCTTTCAGCTATTAAGCGTGTGCAATATATATCGGCTTGTACGCGTAACGCGTCACCTCAATGACCGTGAGTTCGACATCAAGGTTTTAGGAAATCATTATTACCATGTCGTGGAGCGTGGTCTGAAGTGTAGAAAAACATATTTCGGTTCATGAATAAGTGCTCTGAATCGCGTTTTATAATTGATGGAAGAGAGAGCATTAGTAGACAAAGAAATTTCTTCTATTTAGACCAGAGGTTCATCCAATCTGTATATCGAAACAGTCTGCTATATACAAAGTTGATAAAGGCTAATTAAGATAATGATAATAGATATATCTTTTCCTACAACAGTGGGTTTTCTATGTACCGTAATTTTCTGCAGCAAGCTTAAGTGAACCTACCCTAATTATAACGTCATCACGTTACGAAAAAATGAGTCATGTTTTTTTCCATCTGTTGATGCCAACTTCTTTTTTAGAAAAAATATACATATAAAGCTAGTTTTTCATGGGCTATCTGATGTAGATGATTTTATTCGATAAAGATTGTGCTTTAAAATTATTGTATGTAACGCGATGATGATTTTTACTTTTTTAAAACTTTCTTCGTATTATCGAAAAACGCTTTCATGCACTGATTTTTTACTCAAAATTACTGTAGGCTATGAGTAATGTATTTTGTTAGTGATTTCTAACGAATTGTCATAAGAGTATAGCTGATTCGTTTAAAAACTGTATTGCGTCCAATTAAAATTAAGTTACATTTTCTTAGGCAATTTTGTGAGCTCTATCTAAAACCATATATAAATCATCAAAAACTAATGTTAACTGAAATTTTGAGTTTTTCTGACCTTACACGCACATTGCTGCACATATTAATCAAACTTATTTATTTTTTTAATGATTTTTCTTGTATTAGAAGAATCAATAAACGCAACATTTAACATATATCTACTCTAAGCGTTAGAATAAAAATAATATCTTGCCTTCACAGAGGTGTACATATAACAAAATGAAGCATAGAAAAAATCTATTACAAGAGTCATCGTCATTGCGTTACGTTCATCGAACCGATCTTTGTTCAAATCAAGGAGTCTGTTCGAAAAATTTTTTTCTCTGTTGGATACCTCAAGCTGTTGGCTACAAAATGCGCATAGAACACTTCTTTGAATATAGCACACATTCGCAGAGAAATAAAGAATAACTATGTCACCCTCAACTTTTTTTTCCTTTTTTCATCATCGTGTTACGCCATGTATTTTCACTGTAATATCCAAATGGCTCGCTCAAACGAGTTCCTATTTTCAGAGACTTTGCAGAAGGGTGAGGTACATCTTGTAACGAAAGAACAAACCTTCTGAGCAATCTCATCGCTGAGAAAAGTTAGTAAAACTGCAGCCAAAATGTCACCGCGTTACGCTCGTACAAGCTGATATATTACCCTAACAAACTTCATCGACATCTCTTTATAATTACGTAGTATTCGAATCGCAGATCATACTTGAGAAAATGTCAATTAAGTTTTTTCCAAATCTTCTCAGCAATGAAATCCTTTCTCTTTGTCAATAAGAATAATATTTTCGATGTTTAGTGTGTTATGAGTTCAGTTCGCGCAATTAAATTTTAACAAAATAGCATTAGGTTGTCGAGATAGATTACGACTTTTTCTACTTGATTGCATCAATCTACAGAAATTTATCATGTGTAATATTTCATAGTTCATTCTTTCAGTGAAGATTTTTGTTGAAATCGTTCAACAATTAGAATGATTGTGATTAAACATTGAAAAGGATAAGATACTATTTATAGATTACGATGAACTTTTAATGTTACTCATAGTTTCTTCTTAAGTTTCAACAGAAATAAACAAGTCGCTAATATATATATTAGTTGATAAAAGTTGTTTTCATTTGCATTATAGGCGCTTACCATACTTATCTTACAACAGAATCAAATTGGAGACAGAGGAGCACAAGTATTGGCAGATGCATTAAAAACCAATAAAGTGAGTGTCTTTTTAAGCTGAATATATGGCTATATACTTGTCATTATTTTAAAATGTGTTTACATGATCGAATAAGAGAGATAATTGAAATAGTTCTCTTCATTGAATGGAATTTTATTTCATCGAATATTGAGTTAAGTAAGAAGAAACAGCCATAGAAATTAAAAATCTTTCCAATAAACTCATTTTCAATGTATAAAGATATGTTAAAAGTGCCACAGATTATGAAAATATATTATTGACGTCATCGCAAATATGTTTGCATTTCCTACAATAGAAAAAAAACGAAACTCCAGAAGTATAATCTAGTTTTTTTTCTAGTAATATCTTTTTCTGGTTAATAGTATTTGATATTTCATGTGAAAATGCGTCTGTCTTACGAAAGTATAATATTTTCTATCATGTAAGAAAGATGTTTAGTCAGAGATTGATCAAGAGAATTCTATTCTTTTTATGTATGTCTCAATTGTTAACCATACTCAATTATGTTAGATCAGATATAGAGAATCACAGAATAGATTTTAAAACCCTTTGTCTTTCTGATTCCACCTAGTTTTTTTTCAAATAGGTTCTCAAAGAACTCTATCTAAATCAGAATCAAATTGGTGATAGTGGTGCACAAAAGTTGGCAGAAGCATTGAGAGCGAACAATGTAAGTTACAATGCCAGCTTATATCTCTATTAGAGGAATTAGTCTCGTCATAACAATTCATATCCAATAATCTTTTATAAAATTCTCGCGTAAGAGTCAATAATAATATAGAAATATTTAACTAGTGATATAACAATATCATTTGAAAAATTTTCAATACTTCAGACGTTTTATCTATGAATTCCAATTGAATAGTTCTCGCGATACTAAAGTTCTTCTTCAAAACATATCGATTCGTCTCATATTCTTAATATCTTTCAAGGCTGACTTTACACTGAAAATCTTGATGCGATAATTTATAAAGTTTAATTATTCAATATAAAATAAATTCGATCATATTCGTACATTGTATTTGTAAAGAAATGTTCCAGATTTGTTTCATTCTTCGTGAATATCTATGTTAGTATTGTCAAATTAATTGGGTATTTGAATGTAAAATAAAATTTAGTCGAATGTTGATTTTCTTCCTGAACGAAATCTATCACATGGTTATGGCAAACTAATTTATTTATTGCAGAAAATAATATTTATTTAGTTTTCTAAGAAATCATTAGATTAGAGCATAGATCAGTCATTCATTTTGGAAATTAACTATACGCAATTAACAACACTTGATGTCTGATACTTTTTCAAGAAAATCGAATCATTGTTTCGTTTATTAGAAAAATTTCACTAGGGTATAGCCATTCTCCTTCATTAATATAGATTTACATTGATGGAAGACAGGTTTTAAATGAAATTTTAGAGATATCAGTCGAGAATAGTAAAAATCAGATAGAATCGATGAAAAACGTTTTTCATTGTCCTCACTACTAGTTCTTGTTACTATCCCCTTTACTTCCATTTACATTATCTACTAACGATCTATTCTTTTTTGTAAGTTGCCTCTTTTCCACTTAGACACTCGTTCGTTTGGATCTTGACAGAAATCAAATTAGTGACAGTGGAGCGCAACATTTCCTAGAAACACTAAGAATTAACAAAGTATAGTTTATCGCTGATGTAGTTTTGTCTTATAGTCAATTCTTTTCTTTAGTAGACATTACAGAGATTATATCTACCAGAAAATACAATCTTCGCTAACGTTAGAACCAATTTACGAAAACAAGACGGACGAATAAACTATTCAAATTAATATTTAACTTTCTATTGTACAATTAGGATCATATTTGTAATTCAAACCCGTTAACTATCGACGATTTTGAACTGATTGACAGCAGTGTCAAAGATCTAAAAAATGTCCACTTTACCTAAAGTCCGCTGAGAATATATGGGACTTTATATACCTTGTAAAATATCACGTATATATATATATATGTATAGATATAATTATAGGAAGAGCAAAATATATATGCTTCAGTGACGGATATTTCTTTATTTCAGCGGATTTTTCTGTTCTGTTAAGGATTTTTCTCTCCACACGCACTGAATTATTGAAATGAATGTAAGAAAAATATGAATTAATTTAAAATAACTAGACAGATCTAG
>JAJEKB010021442.1:3166164-3291952 GCA_022393335.1 Macrotrachela quadricornifera | reverse complement strand
TTGTTCCGTCGTGGTAATGCGTCGGGTTGTGCTAGCTTCACATCGATATTAAGTTAATAGTGTTAATAAATTCTATTGAATTATTTTAAATCTTTTTCGATTGATATGAATCTAATCTTACAAATATCTATCAAATTCTATTTATTTGAGTAAAATAAAGATATTGTAAATCGAATAGAAGTTCTATCGATCCATTTATTTCTTTACTTGTTAATGATAATCTTCTGTGAATTAACTGATCTTCTCTCATTGAAACTTTATGCTTTATCATTATCTAGACCAAATTTATTCGTTGGTTTGTTTTCTTTCATTAGCAGATAATAGGATAGCGGAGAAATTACGACAAATGATCATTTTTCAAAGTCATCTTTTTTATGTAACTATCAAACATATTTGCAATCCGATTTTTATCTCTTCTATCATTTCTTTTTAATTTCATTGATTTTCAACGCACTTGTTTTTTTCTCAAATGAACACATAAATCTCGTCTTCTCTCTCATATATATCTTCATTCTATTGTTCGATCAGCGAATGATTGAAGACATTATGATTTTATTCCAAGTTCTTTTTCGACTGATATCGCCATCTACAAAGAATATATTTATTTTGTTTCTTTTACATTGCCTCAATATGTTGTCACGAGAACACTTTCGTCAATGATTTGTGAGGCGAAAATTTATTTTTTTCTTTATGGTGAAACTCCATATTTACGATCTTTTTTATGCGATTTTCAAGCTTCAAAAAAACAATGCAAAAGGTATTGACTCTATTTTTCTCTTTATATGGTATATATACGAACGAAAAGAAGAAAGACTAAACAATTTGCTCTGAAACTTAACTTAATATAAAACACCTTCGAATACTGAGACATTACATGAAATAAACGGTTTCATATATTATTGGTTTCAAAATATAAGACATCTGGTTGTTTTCTGAATAACTTCCGATAGGAACAAGATAAAGATCTGTGATTTTTAGTATTTAATAGTCAATAGCCAAGAGCATATTTTCATAAGCAAAACTTTTTCTAAGAAAATATTCGAAGGTTGGGTTTTCAGAAGATCTTTGAAAAATCACGTTGAATTTCTGAAAATTGCTATAGAAACCTACTGATTCTTCTTACATATTCAAAATCAGCATCGAAAAATTTACCGCCAGCTAACACTTAGACAGTGAAAAGCAAGTTTCGAGCTTGTACAATGTTAATAGGGCACAAACTAAAAAGTGACTATATAACATAAAATGGTATTTTGACTGAATTCATTTTTTGATGTGGTCGTAAGGTTAACTGGAGGTAAATTTTTCGATGAAAAAAAAGTTAATTAAAATATTCTAAACGTATATGAAAAAAGCTTTGCTTATGAAAATGTTCTTGGGTCTTGGCTATTAAATGCTGAAAACTGCAGATCTTTATCTTGTTTCTATCGAAAGTTATTCGAAAAACAACCACATGTCTTATATTTTGAAACCGACAATAGTCAGAATCCTTAAGTTATATGCGAAGCTGTCTAATAGCTTGATCAACAATAACAGTTGCGCGATAACAGGTGAAGCAAAATGTGGCCTTATCTTTTTTTTGTTGATCTAAGATATAGACATGATAAATATAGGCAGGTGGATGAAAAAACTCCGAGTATTCTCCAGATGAGACCTTTGAGGAGGATGCACCAAAGATATCACAAATGATGAGAGAACCTACTCAATTATAGAATCATATTTGAATTCTGACTCTGTGTATAAGGTAGATCTCAGTGACATATGAAACACCCCCAAAAGGGTGAGTGCCAATTAGAGACCTGCGGGCTCGTGTTTTTTGGGCTCGAGACCGGAAAAAAATAAATTTCTAAACCTGGACCCGATCCGAGCCCTGACCCGAAACCGGTCGGGCTCGTGTTCGGGTCCGGGTCTGGATAGACCCGCAGGTCTCTAGTGCCAATAGATCGGATGACTGTATTTCTATCTTAGATTTTGCTCACAAAGAGGTCTATTGGTGAGTAAAGTGCTCTGAAGATTTCAGCTCAAAAGAACACTTTCTTCTCGAGATATTAAAGTTTCAAAAAACAAAAGATTCTGGCAACTTCTTTGGGATTCGAGTGATTTTTGCCATTTTAATATCTCGAGAAGAAAACGTTTTTTTGAGCCGAAATTTTCAGAGCATTCTATTCACCAATAGACCTCTTTGTGGGAAAAATCTCAGGTAGAAATACCATCATTCGATCTATTGGTATATACCATGCTATAGGCTAAAATTCTAGTACAATGTCTAAAACTCTGGACAGAAGGTCTATTGGCAGGTATCCTTTTGGGGTTTTTTATATGTCACTGGGATCTACCTTATGCACAGAGTCAAAACTCAAAAGTGATTTCACAGTTGGGGAGGTTTCTTCGTGAACAGAGTATTATAATACACGAAAACAATTTAACCAGACTAGAAAAATTGACATGATTAAGTCCAATGCTTTTCTTGTGTTATTTAGATATTCTATTCATTTTTCCTAATTACGCTTTTATTTGTGGAACATCTGCTGTTTAATCGGTATAATGAAAATCTCCGTTCGTACACTCCAGGGAAGGTCAATAGAATTAGAAGTTGAAACCGATGACACAATTTATAGTGTCAAGAAACAAATACAAGACAAAGAAAATATTCGAACAGACTTGCAACGACTGGTGTTTAATAATGACCAACTTGTAAATAATCGCTTATTATCAAGTTACAAAATCGGTGACCAATCGATTCTTCATCTTATTTTACGTAAGTATCAAACAAAAAAGATCTTCTTTAAAAATCTCTTAGTACAAGTTGTACATGCACAACTTTGTTTCATTTAAATTACAATCAGAAGGTCTCTAATGCGAATTCGATTGAACGCGGCCAGAAGAAAAAGAATGATTTCTAACAATTGTCTGTGAATCAAGGCATATTTTTTAGGGAATAAACAGACGGCTGTGTTTTGCTAACGACAGAGTTTTGTAGAAGAGATATAGTTAAGGATACTCTCAAAGTTAACATGAGAAGAATTGTTAATGACATTCATATCAGAGAGAATAGTTTCTGTTCGGCAAAACGTGCAAATGAATATACCACGATGAATCTCATAGCACCCTTTAGCGAATTTGACGAAAAAAATGCTTTCTTATTCTGATGAGAAAGAGAAATGTTCTCCCATCAGGTCAGTCCGATCATATTATATCATGATACTCAATTGAATTCCCGTACTATGACTTGAGGTATGAGGTCGCAACCAGGATTCCCACAGTATTTCGTCGGTTTATGATATAGAGAAATCCACACAATTATAAATTCTACTAAATCAGCATTCTACAACCTCCTTTTATACATATATATATATACACTTATTTTTCATGTTTCATTGGATACAGGATCGGCCGAGGGTAGCAAAATCGTTGCTGGAGGATATGGATCAGGCAATGATACGAATCAGTTCTGTTTTCCTTATGGTTTTGCCATGGATGATAATCAAACGATGATCATTGCTGATTGGGGCAATCATCGTATCGTCCAATGGAAACTTGGAGATACAGTTGGTCAAGTCATAGCTGGTAATCGTGGACCAGGGAATCAGTTGAGTCAATTACATAATCCAACTGATGTTCTGATCGATAAAGAGACCAATAGTATTATTATTTGTGATCATGGAAATAGACGAGTCGTACGATGGTCTCGTAATGATGGAACCACTGAAGGTGAACTCCTAATTGACAATATCACCTGTTGGGGATTAGCCATGGACAAAGAAAAATATCTCTACATTTCTGACATGATGAAAAGTGAAGTAAAACGATATAAATTAGACACGAATGAAATGAAGGTTGTGGCTGGTGGTCATGGACGCGGTGAAGGTCTTGATCAATTGAATGGTCCCACTTATCTCTTTGTCGATGAACACCAAAGTGTCTACGTATCCGACACATGGAATCATCGTATAGTGAAGTGGACTAAAGAGGCAAAGACAGGAATCGTCATTGCACATGGTCTCGTTCGAGGATTCTGTGTTGATAAAGAAGAAACCGTCTATGTGGCTGACTATGGAAATCAACGACTCATGCGATGGCTGAAGGGTGCAACAGAAGGCGCTGCGATTCCGGTTAAAAATGATGAAGGAGGCGAAGAAAATCAGTTATTTTATCCATGGAATTTGTTTTACGATCAACAGAATCATCTTTATGTCGGTGACCATCATAACCATCGATTACAACGTTTTTCTTTGAAACAAGATAATTAAGCTTCTTCAATCTTTTATCATTTTATGAAATTAACTATCATCAAGGATCTATAAACTGGTGTTTGAGGTAGATGTGCTCTCTCTGAAATTTAATTGAACTTATGAAAAAAAAATAGTTTCAGACTACGTTCATCTAGCAATGGGTGCAATAAATTTGACACCTATTTTTTCTTAACGCGTTGTCAAGCAATTTTTTTTCGGTTTTGTACTTCAGTGTGAAGTTTGATGTTTTTATACGTAGGCTTAGAGTTGATTCTCATAATTCTATGATCGATACTCTTTCAAAGATCACGAGAAAGTTCTATAAACCAGTTTGGATTAGCCTTTCAGTAATGGGCCAATTAATTTCTATAATGAACCTAGATAGCTAAGACTAAGAGGCAGAAAACTTGCTGTATCTTTCAACATTATTGAGAAATGAAGTGAGATTTTATCAACGAAGGAAACCGTTCTAAGTTGTGTGGCTACTTTCCCGCTTTTTTTCATTTTGAGATGTTGACTTTTATTTATCGTCTCATTTTGAAACTCTACCACTACTTACTTTTCATCTTCAGTCCTAGTTTCTTATCGCTCTCTTATCATCTTTGTCTACATCGTCTGTTACTAGAACAAACGGGTGGGCAGATCAAGAGAAGGTTACAAGAGCAGGTGAATTTATGGGTACCTCTTTCAGTGAAATTCTTCGACTTACATTCTTTCCACACTCTATCCTTTCAAAAGCTACTGACGATTTTGTGTTTGATTCGTATTTAACTTCTGCGCCTCTATAGTTTTTCTATATTATTTGGAATGTATGTGGGGTACTCAGAAAGACTAGGAAAGTGATCGACATATGAGTAAACAATTATTCTGCATAGTTTTTTTTATTGATTTTTCTACTTCAATTCCATCATTCTCCTCTCGATTCGCGATGGGAGAAAAGTGTTTCTTGGTCCGTAATTCGATTAAAACAAGCGTTGAATTTTATTTTTTAGATTCTAAACTATTCATTTTATTTAACGTCAATTGATCAACATGATCTCCGACTTTTCTACATTGGTGGAAGATGTGATCACGTGTTCAGTTTGTCTGAAACATTTCGATCAACCTCGTATGTTACCATGTTTACATACATTTTGTTTACAATGTTTGCAAGGCATCAGCGCAAAGAACAATGGTGTACTAGAGTGCCCAAAACGGGATGGGACCAAGGTCGAAGGTGATGCTATTGAACAACTGAGTTCAAACGAACATATTTGCAAACTGATAAAACTCGTCGGTAAATCTCTTCGCATCTCTATTGATTGATGATATTTATGATCACTTCATACTGTGCTCTTTTCTTTAGAACTTCCTGATATCAGCACACCCATATGTCATTGCTGTGAATCCAGTGAAGCAAAGTATTGGTGTGAAGGTGATTGTAAACACAGTTTTTGCTCATCATGTTGGGACAGCCTTCATGGAGTTGGTCATTACCGAAATCACACCAAACTTCCGGTTAAAGATCGACCTATTGAAATACCCCGATGTCAAGATGAACATGATGACAAACTTCAACATTGGTGTGAACAATGTGCAAAACCAATCTGCACTAATTGTAAACAAGTGAAACACCAAGGTCATCAATCTGTGTTAATTAGTGATTTTGTCAAGAATTTTGAATACGAAGTTTGTCTTGACATTATAACTTTGATTTTATCATAGACTTTATTTTTCTACTTTTTAGACCGAAGGTTGCTTAGATGGTGTTCAATCATCATTGGTCTATCGTTCGAATCGCGTGGAAAATATAGTCAATGATATTGAAGAACAAAGCAAGATCCAACAGTCAGCAGTTGAAACAACTATGGAAGAACTTTGTGATATTATCAAGAAGCATAAAGATGCTTTGGTTAAAAATATTAAGGAACAGGAAACACAACAGAAACAACCATTTCAAGAATACAAACTTGATCTTCAAATTGAACAGCAGAAGTTCGTTGAACAAGTGTTCAATTTTATGACAATTAGCAAAGATAAAGACAAACAACCGCAGAAAATAATAGAGGCCAAGATACCATTTGATAATTATAGAAGAAAGGCTGAAGAAAGGTTAATTGCATTGAAACCACCATCCGCCACCAAAACTCAAATATTAGGTCTGGACGGATTGAAGAAAATGGGAGAGGAGATAACAAAACTAAAAGTGGAGACTGTTCCAAAATACGAAAATCGAGGGCTGAAACAAAAGATTACGAATGGACAAAATCAAGCGATATTGGATTTGAGTTCACAAAATTTAACAGATCATGACATAGAGATAGTGGCAGATGAACTCATAAATAATAGGGTAAGAGTCATAAGGAGTGATACACCTCTTCTATTTCTTTTTGTACATTTTGATTTTTTCATTCAGACACTAACTATCATGAAGTTATCTAAGAATGAAATTACAGACAAAGGAACAGAACATTTGGCTGACCTACTACGACTAAACAAAGTGAGTTATCTATCTTTCCTCATTTCGAACTAATATATCTTCTATAACTGTTAAACATAATGTCGATTGTTTCCTCCTGATGTTTGATTAGAAAATGAATTAATAAGTTTCATTCCACTATTCAACTGTCACGTTAGCTCCATCCTTAGTTTATATTCTACTTGTCTGTTTCACTTTGAATTAAGTAAGATATTCATCGAAAATCTTTTTCAAGAAATTCCAAATAATATGATCCCTCATTCGAACACCAATAATAGTGTTTTCTTCATTTTAGACACTAACAAACATGCAACTTGATACAAACAAGATCACGGAAATCGGAGCACAACGACTGGTCAAAACGCTTAAAATGAATAAGGTAAGTGATTCATTCACACGTACGAACATAAATCACTTATTGTAGTTGATGTTAATCAATTGAACTTCACAATCTAGCTTTTTTCCACTGAAAAATTTTATTCAAACATTTTCACTCGAACTTCTCGGATGTATGCAGAGTTCCGAAAATTTGATATTATAAAAAAATTATATACGAAAACGAGTTTGTCTTCCATGAATATCAAAGATATATATTCTTTGCCACTGTAAATATAAATTAAAATAAAGAAAGATATCATTTATCATCGATTTACAGATATTGTTGTTTTCTTTTGATATGTTCAATTGAAATTCTTTTCTATTCATCAGTTTATTACACTTGTTCTTAATCTAGATATATTAATTTTGAGCCATGATTAAATTTTCTTTATTTTTCTATAGATTCTTGCCAATCTAGATCTTCAAAAAAATCCAATTGAAGATAATATAATACCAAAGATCAAACAAACACTTGAAGAGATGAAGGTAAATTTATTTACTAGTTTATTCATTCTCAATAATCAAAATCATCTTTGTCACATCTAAAGATAATATTCAATTGAACTGAAGCTTATTCGAAAAACATTCTTGGTGATTTTTCAAATATTGATGCACTTTCAAAAAAAAAAGAATCTCTTCGTACTAATTGATTATCATTTGAGGATTTTTCTGAGAAAACACTCAATTTTAAATCAATTGTTCACGAGAAAGAAAAGTCTTTCCCAGTTCTTTCATCCTTAACTTTTGCTCTAATAGAATGAAAATGTCTAGATCAATTTGTACATTCTCATTTAATTTAAACCTATTTTTACCCAAGAGAAAAAGTTTTATTATGAAAAATTTACACTGCTAGTTAAAGGAACTGTGTTGAAGATTTTTGATTATTTGCAGAAAATAACTGGTCAACTTCGAAATGTCAAAATAGGAAATTATGAAAATCCACAACTTAAGCAAAAGATTGACAATGCGAAGAATCAAAGAGTAGTCGATTGGTCAGATTCAAATTTAAATGATCAGGATATGGAGATCATCGCAGAGGAATTGAAAAATAACAAAGTAAGATATGATTTTGTCTTATCTTTCATATATCTTCCTCAACTTTAAATTACTAAGGATCAACTTTGAAATTCTATTGAATAAACTAAAAGCATTTTCTGAGAAAGACTATAATTTACTATGTAGTAACTTGATTCATTGATCATAATATGATTGACATGAAACGAGGAGTTTCGAAACTCTATAACATCTAATCGAAGCAGATTCTTTTGTCAATTTGAAAAACAAAACGTCAATTCTCCAATGAAAGTTCTATGAAGACAATAGTACGATAGATTAATGAACTACTCCTTAACATGTTTTTAATCGAATACATTCATATTTAAATACTTTCTCTCTGCGACTAACGTGAACAATCCATATTGTGATTGGATTTTTTTATTTTTCGAAAATATATTCTCGATTGATTTCCTTTATAGATAACACGAATTTCTTACTAAACTTTTTCTTTCTTCCGTTCGATTTAAAAAGATAGATATTGATCATATTAAAATCGAAACATCAGTACTATTGATTAATCATTTTTTCCAGTCATTTCAAAGAAATTCCTAAGAATAAATAGATTCTAAAGAGTTGATAGTGGAGAGAAACATTTTCATATGGTTCGAAGCAATTTTTCTCATGTCTCAAACACCTTTGTACTCAGCAAGTTTTTCTTCTCTCATACTAATTAAAGAGGACTAAAGATTTATTTGTTCGTGAATATTGGACAAAATATACTAAAACTAGTGTTATTTCCATGAGTTTAATGGAAAATTCGAAGATTTCACATTATTTTATTGTAAAGTGTCAATGAACAGCCTTCCACAATTAATAATTAGGAATCCTTAGTTATTCACTCATTTATTTCCTCTACATTATAAGAGCATATCAAGACACTGAAAAAGCATCAGAGTGTACAAAATTGTGCATAAAGGATAAGATAAGAATAAGCAGAAGTTAAACAGTAATGAGGATAATTGTGTTGGAATTTAGTTTTCTGATTCTAAGCATGCGTTGGAATTCGCTAAAATATTTGAGACAATCTCTTTGGAGAGAACATATTTTCCAAATAATTATCTCCTAAACAATAATTTTGCGAAGAGTAATTGTTACCAATTGTTAACTCTGATAAAGTGTTCATTTATGAAATCAATACACTGATATACATAAGAATGTCATCCATTTAAATATGTACTAGAGCGATTTTTATATAAGTTTACTTTTCCATCTGCCAGCAGATAACAAAAAAATCAGTGAGAATTTCTGTCATTTTCGTTCCTTTCAGGCTCTTTTCTAGTGGAAACATGAAAGAAAACATTTAGGTGTCTGATCGTTTTAAACTTTAATGAACCAGTCAAAATGAATAGTTTATTGCATTGATCAAGTACTAATCGAATCAATACTTAAAAACACGACCATCTAAATAAATTCATAAATAAGAATGACTTCTTCCTATCAAAAGATTCATATGTCTAAGATCTCCATTGTCATATCTATTTTGCATCGTGTTAATAAAAACAAAGGCAATCAAATTATAAATAAAAATTTCTTCCACGAAATAAGCTTGCAGGGCATTTTATATAGCACTTCTTAGTTTGATTGTCATGACATGTTGATGATAACAGTTTAATCAACTATTAAGTGACAGAAACTAACGAAATCCTATCAGGTCACAATTTGAAATTCGTTAAATATTAAAAAGTAGATTATGTGCGTTCAGATACAATTGATGTAAGATAAATGGTTGCCTTATTGACTTGAAAATGAAGTTTAAAACAATGAGCTAAGCAATCAGATATAGATTTTCAACAGAAATACAATTATCAGATTCACTATCTGATAAATGCACAATTAATATTGAGTAATGACTTTTTTCATAAATCACTTCCAATAATAGCCGAATAATTAGTCTAGTTTTTACAACTGTACTGGCTTATTTAGTGCTATTAGACACAAATAGAAGTTAGAATAGTTTTTGTATAATTTCTGCATTCATGTCTACTTTTCAATACAGACAATGACTCTACTACAGTTATACAGTAATCAAATTGGCGACGTTGGTGCACAACATATTGCTGAGGCACTGCGAACAAACACAGTAAGTTATTAATCAATATGTTGTCTCTCTAATCGAACTTCGGTTTATGAGAATCTTCGATAAAATTTTCGACGAATAGAATGAATTGTTAGAATGTATGAGAAGACGTTTTTCTCATTGATTGTCAAATTTCAGCTTACATCATTAGAATATCATAAATATAGTTAGATGTCGGAATTAAACATGAATTCTTAGTAAAATGTATTGTTGTTCACTAATATTGAGAGACAAAACAAAGTCTATACCCACCGAATGGTTAAGTTATTCTAATTCAGATTTATTTTTCTCATCGAGATCAGATTATTTACAAAAAATAATATTTTTTTCTTGTGAGAATGACTAAACATATTTAAGGATTTGAATGAAAGTCTTTGATTCATTTGTCAAAGTTTTTATCGATAATTATTTAATTTAAATATTAGATCAAAGAAAGTAACTGCAGATTATTGAAGGTCAATATTTTTTATGAAAGAATCTCCTCTAACTGACATCGATTAATTGTGAGCTCTGAGAAATGAGAGTGCTCTTTTTTACATAGATTCTCACCAATCTCCAGCTTCAAAACAATAAAATCGGAGATAATGGTGCGCAACAACTGGCAGAAGCACTAAAAATGAACAATGTAAGGAATCTTCTAGTTTGATCTCAACAGTAATTATATTCAGTTTCCCTAAATTACCTTAGAAACATTCTTTTTAGTAGATTTCTAAGATATTTTTATTTGAAAAATGATCAAGCCTGACGAAATGTGTCTTACATAACATTTTTGAGTTAACTTATAGGATTTGTCAGACAAAAGAATAGTTTCGCACAATATTTGTCAATAAGACTAAGATATTTTTATGAAAGGTTTTCGTGAGTAGAAATAATATCCGATATGCGGATTGTATTAGACCTTAATCCTACATTAATTGCTCGACTTTTAAGTATTATCAATTTGAAATCGAATTAAATAGTCAGAAAAGCACAGCTCCTCATTCTCCTAGCTACTCCGTAGAAGTATTCGACATGATTTTGAAATAAACGGTTATATAAACTATTCATGTTTCATCACAGGAACAACTTGTTTGGAACACTCTCAAAGAAGTAGAGAAGATTCCTTTCAATCTGTTTCGTCAATATTTCTTTAAAATAAATCTTCTTGATAGTGAAAGACTCGCTTACAGCAATGGGAAGATCGAACATTTAGCTTTAATCTTAGCATGAAGATGATTTCTGATTGAATTGAAATGATATAGAAAAGATCAATCATTGACCGCAAGTAATATTCTAAATTCTACGTAGCTTGAAGTTAAGTGATTATATTCGCAAATAATTTAGATCGAATATCTATTAGTAGAAAAGTGTCTCAAGCAATGTGTCTAAATTTTTATAAACTCGTTTTCATGCATGGAGTAACAAACACTACGCATTCATTTTAATGAAAGTACAAATCGATCTTTATCAAATGATGCTGTCTCAAACTCTATTTTCCATTTTGTATAGGTGCACTCATTTTCTTATTCTGAGATAAAATGCGTTTCGGATAGACGACCAATCCGTTTCTTTTTTCAAACGAGTATTCTATTTTAGATGCGAGGATATCGAAAAAAAAATTGTTTGTTAAAAGAAACTTCGAATGATAAAATAATCTTTAAATTTAATGAATAATTGAGCACTTCTTTGTTTAGTGTCAGTTCTTATTCTTGTCATCTTTTTCTTTGTTTATTGTTTTTGACTTTTCTCGTCAATAAATAATTTGGGAAATGCAAATACACGTCAACATTTTTTCATTTTTCTAGTCTTACTAGAATCTTTTTGTAATATTTAGAAGCTCACGGAACTCTATCTTCATCAGAATAGCATTTCGGACGATAGAGCCCGATATTTGGCTGATGCATTAAAAGTCAATAGAGTAAGCTGTTATTTCCTCTGATTTTCTGAGTCCAAATATAAATTAAATTACGCATAATCGAATTCGTTGAAGTAGGCAAATCTAGAAGAAAAATCTCTCACAGTTCTATCTGTAAGATGAAGATGAGATGATTATTTACGACCTTAAGTTTGTATTTCATATGGTGATATTTTAATAATAACAACCAATCGGTTTTCAGTGTTTCTAATATCAATACCTTAGTAGAACGAGAATATTTGATTCTGATATTCTCTATTTTATTTGGTCAAACAACACTCTCAAAATGAAAATGGCAAATTTTCATTTCTGTTATAGAATATTATTATTTGGAATCTAATCAGAGATAAAAACTTTAATATTATAGTTGATAAGAAAAGGTATCTGCCATCAACATTTCAAATGACAATTTATTCCTTCTATTTGACGTTAACTCATCAGTACAGTGTCACTGCACGACAGTACACCTCCTCTATTGCTAACAAAGTATACTTCCGTGATTTAGATTTTAACTTTTGTGTATATTCTTGCTAAAAATCAGTAGAAACAAAATATTTCCTTCAGAATGAGAGAGAGCAATAAAGTTTGTCGTTTCGGTTTCTCACTTGAACATTTTAAATAGCATCACACTCGATTCCTTCATTCTTTGTATTACACATACAGGGCACTACTGATAAAATGAACTATTTTCTGTCTGTCGCTCATGCCATTGAAAACTTATACTTTTTCCGATTTGAATGTTTATTAGTCTTTTCCAATCATTAGACTTTCTTTTTCATATGATAATTTTCGATGAACTCGAGCGTGATTTATTTTTTTGCACTGATTCTATGTAAATAAATATTCATCAGGCAGATATGAATACCAACTTCACTATTCATGGATCAAAAACTCATATTACCAGTTATTATATAAGATCAAATATCAGCTAAGTTTCTCTTTTCGTCAATAAATGTTCTTTTTCAGAGAATCTATGTTACTCTTTAATGGAAATATGTCCCAGATCACACGCTGTTCTTTATTATAGTCAATGACACATATATTGGACTTCATATTAATATTGACGTGTTCATTTCAAGTTTTATTAGGAGTTTATCATATGAAATAGATGCCCGCAATGATCGTAAAAACGGTTTTTTATCTGATTTTTCATTCACTTTTGCTAACGAAAATGTTCAAATCCGCATTATAGTTCTCTAACCATGCATCATATCCAGTGTAATCGTAACGAAGGTTTATTTTGTCTCGTACTTCCTCAATTAGTACTGATGTTTCGAACATTATTTTTGAATCTAATTTTGACATAGATGACATATTTTCATCAATGATAAAAATGTGTATATCGAATGTTTTTTGATTATTGATAGTGGCGTTAGATTTCAAATGAGTTCACGGAGAATTGATCACATGATTCGAGGATAGAGGAAGAATGCGACTTCCATGTTCACTTTCATTTTTCACTCTACTCAGAAAAAAAAACATATACTTCGAGTTCATCTATAGTAAGAAAATACCCGATTAGTCACAACGAATGAGTATATTCCAAGGATTTGATCAGATAGAGTTAGTACTAATAGATAAATGCTGTTTATTTCGTAAGACATTGGATATAATCATTTGAGGATTCAGTCATTGTCTTAACTATTTTATATAGACGATCAAGGAATTGTATTTACACAAGAATCAAATCGGTGATGTTGGAGCACAGCATTTGGCTGAAGCGTTGAAAGTCAACGAAGTAAGCCAGTGTGTCAACTGATTTCGTTAGTAGAAATATCCGACCTACCATAAACATTTTTGGTCAATTCGAATATAGGACTGATGAGGGAACATCCTCAACTGTTAAATAGCTTTTCGGTTGGTTCTACTACCATTCGATCAGTCTTGGTGAGAAGTGAAAAAGTCTATTTTTGTTTGCTTTTCTCGTCCTCTACTATTATCGACTTATGGGGATTTTATTGAATTTTAGGCCTCTAGATACGAGAATCCATGAGAACCTGAATGACCGAATTTTGAGCTTAAATTTTGTCCATAGACAGCACTCATAGCTATTAGAAAATTTCCAAAGTTTGAGCCGAAACAAACATACCCTTGTCGAAATAATCGCACTTTAAAAGAATCTCCGTTTTCGGTTGTGTTTCAAATTAGTGATAATTTTAATAGAAGCCAATATCTGGACAAGGATATGGTTGTTTCGGCTCAAACTTTGGAGATTTTCTAATGGGTATGAGTGCTGTCTATGGACGAAATCTAAGCTCAAAATTCGGTCGTTCAGGTTCTCATGTCTGTAGGCCCAAAATTCAATAAAAACCACCATAAATCGATAATAGAGGACGAGAAAAATAAACCAAAATAGTCTTTTTCGCTACTTACCAAGACTGATAGAATAGCAATAGAACCAACCGAAAATTGATTTAACAATTGAGGATGTTCCCTCATGAAACACTCGTAGATCTAGTTCATATACTCGTTTGTAACAATAGAAACTCAAGTTATTACATTTTTTACTATCTCCCAGTAAATTATTTCGCGCACTTATTTTTCTTGTAATTTCTTTACTCTCTGTTTTTTATACGTAAAAAAATGTTGCTAAATTTACATTCCGAACATCCAACTTTGCTCATTGTGATTTCCAGAGTCACATCAGATGCATCAAAGAAAAGTCTATTCTAAACACTTAGTTAGTCCATTTCGATTCTCTTGCTTTTCTTTTCTATTACGATTTTCGGTGCGCAAATGTCTACACACTACAATGATAAGCTTTTAGGGTGAAAAATCACTTTCGAACATCCTAACACATCAAGGCGTTCAAAAAGGATGGTACGAAACATAGTTCATCCATTTATGATATGCGATACATCTTCTAAATGATCGTAAAAGACACTTCTCTTATCCGATCTTTCATTCATTTGTGTCGGTCGCTGTACTCGAATCTGTGTTCCAGTTTTCGAAGAATGTGTTTGATACAATAACAATATAGCGAAGGTTCACGTTGTATCTAACTTTCTCAATTAGTACGTATTTTTCTGAAATTTCGTTTGAATTTGTTTTCGGCGTGAGCAATTCACTTTCATCAATAGGAAAAGCTGAATGTATCGAATCTTTTTTCCGTAATTGACGACTGTGTTTGAGCAGAAGAAAAATATTGAATCTAATCTTCTCGTACATTTAATCACAAGATTTTAGAAGAGATAAACAATTTATAAACTCGTATCACAGTAATAAAAAAATTGACTGACATGTACACTGTTATTCCTTATTTTCTTCAAGAACAATATTTCCTTTGGGACCTGCCACAGTGAAAAAATGGTCTGTTATCTACAGAGATAACCGTATCTGACGATTTGATCTGTTAGTGTCATCTCAGACAGGGGATAAGCGTTGTCGATTTTAAAGAGCGTTATATACAGTCAACTTAGAAATCTGATCATTTTCTCGATTCTTTCGTATAGACTCTCAAGAGATTGGACATTTATACTAATCAAATCGGTGATGTTGGAGCACAACATTTGGCTGAAGCGTTAAAAGTTAACCAAGTAAGCCATCGTGTCTATTGATTTCATTAGTAGATATGTCTAGTCGATCGTAAACATTTTTATTCGATTCGATCATAAAATAGTAAGAATTATGGAGATAACTCATTCAGATTGTATCATGTCAACGCTAGTGAATTTACTTGTTATTGCTACACATTAGAAGTGAATCTAAAGATTATATGTTTAAACTATCTGATCATTTATGTCTTAATATCACATTTTCTATTCCGAATACGAATACAGAAAGATTTTAAGAAGATTTTAGAAGGGTTCGTCAAAGACTGTGGACAAACCGTAGCCATTTATGCATTGGTACGGAGATTTTACACTGTCAACTGTAGTCTATTTCTTCTCATAATTAGAGAAGAAAAAAATATTAAATTGAAATCTTCAAAATTACTGCACGAATTGCTCTTCGCTATATCGACATTACCATATGTGACATCATTTAACGTATTCTATAGAGTCAATTGTTTTTCTATTCTAAGATTTGATACTTATCGAAAAGACGAGCAATTTAGTAAGCGCTTCGGATGTTCAAACGAATGTTCCATTTCAGACGCGGAGATATCGAGAAGAAAATGAACGAAAGATCTGTTTTGAAGGAAGTTTTTAGTATAATAAAAAATTAGTCATTGGGTTGGATAGATAACCAAAGCACTTGTTTGATCATTTTCAGTTTTGTTGGTGTCGACTTCTTTCTGTTTTTTCTTCTTGACGATTTTTCTCAATAAAGAACTCAAAAGGCAAAAAGATGGAGGATAGTTTTCTTGGTTTCTATAATCATATTGAAACCTTCTAGTTATGCTTAGGTACTCACTTATCTGGATCTTGGTCAGAATAAAATTACGGACAATGGAGCGCAGTATGTGGCCGATGCGTTGAAAATTAACAGACTAAGCTATTATTCCTGCTGATTTCTTGAATGCAGATCGGCAACTGATCACACATACTCGCATTCAGGCATAAAACAGAAGTATTCGAAAAGAAAATGTTTGACAATTCTTGTTTCTAGAGATATTGAATCTAGTGTAATTGCGTACTCAATCTCCAAAGATATCAAGGAAGTTAACACAGATACTGTCGTAACGACGTGTATATGTGGTATAGAAATGAGTGGGCTGTGTTTTTCATAGAGTTTGTTTACAATCTCAAGTCTCCATCTTACATGATAACATTAAAAAAGACAAGTAACCGATTTTCGGTGTTTCAATCATTAATACTCTATTATTAAGAAAAAATTCTGAATCGTAATATTCTTCACTCTGTTCCATCCAAACGACACTCTGATAGTCACAATACAATATCTTTTCAATTTTATCATAGAACATTGTTATTTTTAGTGAAATGCGAAAAAAAACTGATTGTTTCTTCGGATTCATACGAAAAATAGTTCAAAGATAAGCATTTATTTTGATCTTTGACAGGAGTTTGTAATATGATATATTCATCTATCTCTAAAATTTCTGAAAAGAATAAGTTTTATCCTTTTCAAATCGATTTCTCAGTTTTCAAACGATGTCTTAAATATAATATCATAGTAAAAAAAGGTTTTTTCATCTCTATCCATCTCATATTTCTGACAACATGGCTGAATTTGTTCTCGATATGAGTAATAATGTATTTTTACTAATAGAATAAATCCATAGGTCGAATTATTTTTGGTAATTGAAAATTATGATAGGTGTCGAGTAAAAGTCTGAAACTATAGCTTCTTTGGAGAATTGAGTACATGAAAGTAGAATGGAGAGACAGAATGTAAAATCGCGCCATCCTAAAAATTTCCACTATCATATTCGACTATACTCTACTTTTTTTTCAAGAAAATGATTTCTTTCGAACTTATCCACACTGAGAAAATGTTCGATCAGTCCCAATAAATGAGCATACTTCAAGGATTTAATCAAGTAGAATCAGCTTCGACAGATAATAGAAGCTGCTTATTTCGAAAGACGTTACATAGATACACCTTGGGCATTTGATCATTTTCTGGATTCTTTTGTATAGGCACTCAAGGAGTTGCGACTTTATACTAATCAAATCGGGGATACTGGAGCACAACATTTGGCTGAAGCATTAAAAGTGAATCAAGTAAGCCATCATGTCCATTGATTTTATCAGCAAAAACATCTAGTCTATTATAAATTTTTTATTTAATTCGAATATGAAATAGAAAGACTTACAGATAGAGCTCATTCAGATTTAATTATGAAAATATCGGAGGATCCATCATAATTGAATGGTTGCGTTGTTCGTCACGTATTCAGAAGATACTGTGTTCAAACCTCGGTAACATCAGTTATGGAATGAACTTAGACAAGTCGATAACGGCTGTTTGTTTCAGAGCACCCATCCGATAGCATGCTGATCACATTGTTGAGATATGTAACAAGGCTCTTGTAGCTAGTATGTGGTTAAGCAGTGTGTGTGAAGAGCTTAAGTGATTAAGTGAAAAGAACTCTGAGTCGAGTCGGTCTTCTGCCCAGAGCTGTAACTAGAAATACATTTAGGAAAAATATCAGGGTTCCAAAAATGTCCTTGGAAATCATCCTATATTGGAAGGTAGCTGAAAGGTGGGATACACTTTCTTCTTCTTCAATATCGAAGAATAGAGTTGTTATTGTTACTAATTAGATGAGGATCTATAGAGGATGTATTGAGAGCATTTGATTAAGTGGCGATAGTTTAAATCAAAGACCTCTTAAAACAAAACTTTCTATTCTGAATATGAGTATAGAAAGTTTTCAAGTTAAAAATCATAGACGAACTGTATCGATAAATACCTTGCTACTAGTAAGTTGCACAATCAGAATGTATATATCTTCTCATGATCAGAAAACAAACAGTTCATATAAAGAGTGACCCATGAGTCCTGACTCGATTTGAATAATTAGCTTTTTTTATATTAAAGCACACTTAAAAGTATGGTCCTACGATAAAAAAAAAGGCAGTAAAAGACACTCTACAAGATAGCCTATGACTGATCTTCTATAATTTTATAGTAAGAAAGTTATTAGCTTAGAAATGTACTTCACAAAGAAGAAAATTTAACAATGAATCCGATCCCAGCATTTTTGTACGAAATCGTCTTTATTAAGTTTCCTCAAACACATTGTATTTTTTAATAGAGGTGCTATGAAATCTTCTACAAAATTCTACCTAAACTTTAATTCCAGATCTTCGATCAAAATAACTAACTTAATCCTATACGATGCAAAACATGAAAATATTGCAAATTCTGTATTTTCTAGACACGAGCTTTTTGTTTGCCTATTATTTCCATGGAAAACCTTAGCAAAAGTGAGAGCACCATTTATCTGTGATACTTTCGAATGCATTCTTTCTCGCGATCTGAAAAAACGTTTTTTTAAAGTAGATTATGCACTCGAGAAGAAAGTTTCGAAAATTGGAGACCGCCGTTTACGATAATATGTCTAAACGAAAAAGAAAAAACGTGATCGAAGTTTGTTGTTGCAGTTAGGTAGAGAAGAGTGGTCAGGAACGTAGCGAGGGGAGCGCGTGGGGCGTTACGCTCCCCTGCTTCAGAAATTTTTGTTTTTCTTAGTCAATAAAATTGAAAAAAACAGTATTTTCGGAGTGTTTTGGTACTAGATTCATACAAACGAAGGTATTGTGCCCCTCCCCTGCCTTAAAGACCTCGCTACGCCCCTGAGAGTAGTTATTACTGATCTATTTAGTTTATTCAGAAATATAGGTATATGTTCAATAAAGAAAGTTCTCTTTATAATCTACAAATACTCTTTCATCAAACCTTTAGCACTATGAGTTCGAACGATAAAGAAATAATAACTGAGAATAAACTCATCATTATCTATTGGGAATGTGTTTGATGTTCACTCGGACTGTTTATCAAATCTAATCAAATATCTGTTTAATGCTCTTTATTTTCTTCCTTTATTTGTCTAGATACAATATCATCTTTTATTAAAAAAGAGCAACATGGACTTCGTAATGGAAAAAGCTCTCAAAGATTTCAAAATAGTTTTATTTTTTTCCCTATTATTAATTTGATCAAAATAGCATTTTTATGATCAGATCAGTATATTGAATCTTGAATGAAGTACAATATGCACAGATGTATTACTTAAGATAATCAACTGTTTATTCTATAAGAAATGATTATGCAAATATTCGTTAAAGAAAATCAGTCAGATGCTATTTTTCTATACGGACACTCAGATCTTCAACATCCTGTAAATGAAAAATGTAATTAATATAGTAATGTTGCCTATATAGTCTATGAAAGTGTCTCTGTGCTAATTGAATATTGATAAAATTGAATATTATCGTGTGAATAAAGAAAATTGTAAATGCATCATGTGTCATATTTGATAAGACATAAATTAGTTTATATTTGCAACTATATTTGTATTATATGATTTCTTTGAAATACTGAAAATTTGCCTCTTGTTAACGTAATAATCCTCGGATAGATATTGTTTTTAACTTTTTCTATAGGCATTAACCCTTCTTAACTTGGCTGAGAATCAGATCACGGATAATGGAGTACAACATTTGGCAAATGCACTTAAAATGAACACAGTGAGTTACTATTTTAGTTGACCAGTATATCTAATGGAAATTGACTTTGTCACTAAAATTCATTCATATCTGCCAAGAAATAATATTCGAATTGAGCACAGTGTTTAACAAATTCTTAGACTCACTATGAATCTGGAAACAGACATACTTTTCTACGAATTGCATTTTCCTGTTTTTTTATTCCTGTTCTTCTTCCTATCAATCTTCTAAAAACAGAATAAATCAGAAAAGGCTAAAAATAAGTAATAGGAAATATTTGAAATTGATATAGAAAATTTTATCGATTGACTCATGTGTTTTTATCAAATGGAGAAACAAAGCGATTGAAATTGCAGCAAGATGAATGAATCTCATATCCATCTTTTGTTGTTTACACATGATCATACGATTTTTGATCCTGTGAATGACAATTTTGAAAAACAAACCTCCAGAGTAAATTAATATCATTGATTCATAATCAGAATGAAACAAAGATCATTTCTATCTTTAATAATCTTTACATTTCATGAAAAGAGACATTTCAGATGTACAAATTGATGATAATCATTACTCTATTATTCAATATCTCTTTGATTTATTTTGACCTGTCAACTATTGTCCTAGATAAAAGATTTTATCTATCTAAATGTCTTTATATATAAATACTATAATAATAATCTTATGTCAATCCAATCTATCATTTGAATTGAAGAGTAATGGAAATATCTAAAAGTGAAGTATCATCATAAAAATGAACATGTCAAAAAGAAACAGAAATGCGCATCTATCCAGTTCAGTTATAACTTTTTCAAGATACAAATTCTATCTGGTGTAGCTTAAGAAAGTCATCGAATATCATCAGTATAGATTCGAGTAAATTCAAAGTGTATTTGAAATAAATGCATGACTACATTCATAATGTTGATAATTATCTAATGTTAAATTAACATTCTTTGATTATGTCTACTTTTTAAGAAAATCGATTCGTATTCTTTTCATTCACTTATTTAACTGATCAGTATTTTTTAGTTCAATGATGTATGTGAGCTTTTGTTTTTAAACAAATTGGAACTATTGATCCTAATAGATCTGTTTTTCAAATTGTCGATGTGTTTTTACTTATTTTTCTTCTATTCGTTGTCAGATTGAATGTGTACAATAATTTGATTGCGAAAATTTTAGATAATTGCTCAGCTCATCTTATAGATATAATGTTTTTTGTCTCGTTTGATAGTATCCATTGGTGAATATATTCATATACATCTATTACTAATATTACATCAAATAGCGAAGGACAGTTAATGAGAGCAAGCAGTGGTATGAAAGACAGTTCTTTCAGCTATGAACAGCAAAGAAGTAGCTTGCTACCATATACAATGATAGACTATAGGTTATAAAATATCATTTGAGATTAGACAGCATTTCCTAACAACTTCAATACTTACCTTTACTTTTAACTGTAGACATTGACTGTACTATACTTATACGACAATCGAATTGGAGATACAGGAGCACAAACTTTGGCTGATGCACTGAAAACTAATCAAGTGAGTTGTTGTTCTATTTGATTTCTTTCATATAGATGAGATATCAAAAAAATCTTCTTATTCTTTAACATACGTTAATGACTAATCCTCTCTAACGAATCTTTGTTCACAATAATTTCTTTTTCGTGTTTCGTTCATATTTGGTAAATATCTTCTATACATATGTATTGCGATTTTAAGATTGATCTTATTGATTTTCGGTCTTACAGTGTATGCACACAGGAAAATACGCTGTTTGTTTAGGAAAGTCTTTTTCAAATGAATCTGAAAGTAAAAAGTACGTCTTTGAAATCTTCTTTCTACTAAATATCTTGCTCGATCGAAAGATTTGTCTAGAAATATGTTGTTTTTCATTAAGTTATGAGCTATGGTTTGCGAGTATACCGCAATATTCCGTTTTGAGCGAGTTTCAATACAATTCTCTATGAGATATTGATGAAAATCTTTTGTAATTATTTCAAAAACAACTACACTTATAGTATTTCCAAGGGATTGAACTAAGCGTTTATTTGATCAAATAGCAGAAAATCTTTTATTTGCTAAAAATGCTTGTTATCGAAAAATGATTTACCCGGTTCTTTTTTCCGTCATTTTCATCATCTAGAAATTCTTCTTCTTCTTCTTCAAACTCAGCCAGACAAAAAGAATGATGAAGTGTGATCTAAAATAAAATCAAACTTTCCACACAGAATCTTTCCCAAGAATCTGGTCGAATCAATTTGTGTCCTTTATCGAAATCGAACTAGATAGTCTTCACAGAATTATGTCATGTAAAAATGATACATAATCATCTTAGCTGAGGAAAGAACTCAAAAGAAATGTTTATACTTAAGTGCCCTATTCTGTAGGCAACTATTCGTAAAAGAAAGATCCAGATTGACAGTAATATTAAGTAGTAATTAATAAGCTAGCGAGCAAAGAAATTTTTTTAATCAATCGGACACATCAATTATTGCTTAAATAGTGGAGTTTAGGAAGAATTGGCTTTTTTTCATCGCCAGATTTATAGTTGAAAAGACTAGTTTAATTCAGATGAACGAATTGAAATTAACAGTTCATGATAAGTCTACGATGATAAAAACAATAAATCCTTTTAATTGATTCAAGAAGAAAGAAAGAAAGAAATTAATACATCAAATCAACTTTTGTTATGTTTGTAGCCGAGAAAAAACTCTCACCGTGTTTTCACTCAACATTCCTCATCATTTGATATTTCGTGTATCGTATATTTAATTTTTATCAATTAAATAACGATGTAGAATAATTCATTAAAGAAAAACTGAAGTTCTTCATTGTCGGAATCTAAATTTTCATGTTGTCAAAATATTTCGAAATTTCATTTGAAACTATAACACTTATCTTTCATCTCAGATCGTGATTTTCTGCATCGAAAGTATTGGACGAATTAGATGATACTTGTTCATTTCTTAGATAAACTCATATTTCAAATATAGACTATCTCTATAAATGAAATACTCTTATAATTTCTATCGTAGTCTTTGAAAATTCAGAATCTTAGAATTTTCCATCTCTCTACTGCTGTTCACTATCGTAGCTCTTTTATTTAGATACTGCAACAACTATATCTAAACAATAACCAAATCAGTGATAATGGGGCCCAATATTTAAGTGAAGCGTTAAAAATCAATCGAGTGAGTTTCTTCTCCAATCGATTTCTTCAGTACAGTTCTTCGCTATATTATGTTGAATCGCTTATAATTGTAAATAATCAATAGTTAGATCCGAACACAGAGTAATATAATCGATAGATATGATTAAGAAAAGACATATGTTCGCGGATTGAACAAATTGAAAAAATTATTGTTCAAATAGAATCGATAAGATGCAAGTCTCAGATTGTCGATCAACTATTGATATATCCGATTATATGTCCTTTATCTTCACCATTCACATTTTTAGTCAGTTTTTCGAGTAATTTTAATTAAATTCGATCGGTATTAAGCTTTGTTATCAACTGTGTTTAAGTGAGATAGTGTTTTAGGATAATGTAAGAGTGTCTACGAACTGTGCGATATACTCGTTCGTATCAAATAAGTGTAATACTACACAGGTTGTTCATGTAACATCTGAAGCTTTAATTCAAGTATTGTACGATTCAATTCGAATTGTGTTGATTAAAATGATAGAATAATTGAATTAAATAGCTGAAAATATCACTAATAGGTATTTTCTTTTCAATAATAGTTATTTTAATTAATATTTTTGTGTCTTTTCTCTAATTCAGTTCTGTATTAATAGACAAACATATATCATTCGAAAATTATCGAATTTAACTTTATATTATCATAATCTTACACCAGGATACCTCATATATATTTTCATTTTTTTCTTATTCAGACTCTTACACACCTATCTGTTGGTAGTCAGATTACTGATAATGGAGCACAAATATTTGCTGATGTATTGAAAGTGAACAAAGTAAGTGACTATTTTCAGCAGTATATTAGTCTCATTGAGAGTATATTAGACAAAAATTAGATAGATCAAGGTTTAATGAAATCGATTTCTGCTCATATCTATTCAATGAGATCGCCATTTATTTCATACCAAAGAAATTCTTAATAGATCTGTTTTCTACTCTTTAAACAGCATTAGATGAAGCTGAATCGGAGGAATAAAACAATAATAGTATAAATGAAATATCTAAATCGATTTTTTGGTGTACTATCAGAAAAGATTTTTCATTGAAAAACTTCACTTCGATACATCGAGCAATAAATGAAAGTATAGAAGACACGAAGTTATACTTTTCGAGTAGAATTTAAAGTTAGCAGAAATAATTTATTCATCAAGTATTCTTCATGAAAACATTAACATAGTCGAAGTTTTGATCCAGTATCAAGTTTAGGTTTTACTTTGCTATCCCCTAAAAATGCATTCCGTTTTTCGAAAGAATTCTTTTCCAATTGTTTATGATAGATATGCAACACAAGGAAATTAGTCGAAATTTTCTTCTCACTTATTGAGAAGATGAACTGAGTCTATTTCTTAAAACTTCGTCCTTATTCTATGATTATCTCGAATTAGTTTGACGTCTTTTGATTATCGATTCTTATATTATATGAATACAATTCTGTTTTGAGCTACGCTAATGAAATTTTGCCTCGTATTTCAATTTGAAGAACTACTGGAAAGAATTACCTGAACTTCTTTAACAGTGTTCTGAAGACTTGTTTTGAGAAGAGAAGAATCATTGATATTATCAAAAATATTTTCTCCTCACCAATAATATTGACATTTGAGAAAAGAGTAAACTATTCATGTCGTAATATTGGTACACTAAGCATTGATCTAGTACATGTCGATAGAAATTCAAATAATCTAACACATTCATCACAAAAGAAAGAGAAAACGTAACATTCACTTGCATCATAGGAAAACATGACAGCTGTAGTGATGCTTAGATTTTCCTGCCATCCGTTTTCTCACATATATAGTTTTCTTGACCCAAAACTCTAAAATGAATTTTTATTTTATGAATTATTTTAAGAAAGTGATATGACTCATGAAGAGAGCGAAATATTACTTTTCATTCCATAAAGATATTCTTGTCATCTTTTTTTGCACTTTTTCTCAGAGACTAGCCATTGCGATTTGTCAGGAGATAGATGGAAAGATCAAAGAAATCGTTATAATCAGCTGATAAATCTCAGAGTATTGATAAGCTTTTTATTACATAGACTATCCCTCGGGTACGATTCGATGGTAATAAGATCCGAGGCAATGAAGCATAGCGGCTTGTGAAAGCATTAAAAATCAATAATGTTATTTTGTAAGACAGTTTTTCATGATAAAAATGATTCAGTCGGTCTCAATTATCGTGAATCAATTTTTGAGCGAAGATTTCTAACAAATTGATGTTTGTCACTATTGAGAATGATCACTTTAGACACTTAGATGGAGAAAACATATCGATTGATGATTATGTGAACTACGTAGAATCATCTCTAGTGTATGATTAAAGTTACTTCTCATTTCTCAACAGCACTCTAGTACATTGAGTAATAGGTGATCACTTATCGTCAATTCGAATGTGTTGTCATAACAACGAACGAAACTTAAAATACTTCATGAGCATTCTTCTATATAGATACTTAAGTAATTAGATCTTGCAAACAACAAAGTCGGGCATAATTAGGATAGATTTTTGTTATGTCACATACATTTCAATTAAAGTTTTGATAATCAATAGTCAATTCTAAGCATACGCAGTATAACAACTTAGACATCTTCATTCATTATTTCATGTTCTATAAATGTGTTTTCCGTTAATATTTCACTGAATTAATCGTGGGTGCCGTTGAAAAATCTCTTCTCCTATGAGTTTCATTTGAAGTGATCAACTTTAACCTTTCACACTTGTTTATTAATATTCCATGGATAAGAAGTTATTCATAGAACTGGGATTTTCTTTTAGAATATTCATTCTTTCTCACAATCGCTTCTATATGTATTTTCGACACATAATTATTTTCTATCGACTTTTCTGTTGAAAAATATATGAACAATATTTTATTACTCTAAAATCTGTAATTATCACTCTTCCACAAAATAACTTCTTTTTTCGACTTACTCAATTTCGATATCTCTATAAATAATTGTAGAAATACACATCTTATATTCTTTTGAAATAAAAATCAACTCTTTGTTAACTTTCTCATTCGAATAGTTATTAATTTGATCTCATGTGTTTAAAATACGTGTACAAATAAGACTATTAACAGAATCGTTTTTTTAAAAACTTTTTTTGTCTAGGTATTAACCTATCTTGACTTGGATGAGAATCAGATCACCGATACGGGAGCACAATATTTGGCTGATGCGTTGAAACAAAATACAGTGAGTCATTCTTTTAGCTATTTAGCGTTCACAATATATATCTTCATCCACATCTCTTCATAATTATGTAGTATTCGAATCACAAATTATACTTGAAAAAATGTCAGCTAAGTTTTCTCTAAATCTTTTCTCTTTATCAGAAACAATCATATTTTCAATGTTCAATGTGTTAAGATTTCAGTTTGTGCAATTAAATTTTAACAAAGTAGCACTAGATTGTCAAGATAGATTGCGAATTTTTGCTATTTGAATGCATCAATCTACTGAAATTTATCATGTGTAATATTTCATAGTTTATTCTTTCAGCGAAGATTTTTGTTGAAATCGTTCAATAATTATAAGAATCGTGATTAAGTATTGAAAAGAATAAGATACTATTTATAAATTACAATGTCAATTTAATGATACTCATAGTTTCTTCTTAAGTTTCAACAGAAATGAAGTCATCGCTAATATATATATTAGTTGATAAGAGTTGTTTTCATTTCCATTATAGGCGCTTACCGTATTGGGCTTAGCTCAGAATCAAATTGGAGACAGAGGAGCACAAGTATTGGCAGATGCATTAAAAACCAATAAAGTGAGTGTCTTTTCGAGCTAATATATGGCTATACACTTGTCATTATTTTAAAATGTGTTTACATGATCGAATAAGAGAGATGATTGAAATAATTCTCTTCATTCAATGGAATTTTATTTTATCGAATATTCTCTTTCTCGTAAAGAAGAGTCTTACAAACATTAATTGTCTGATTGCTTGATTGTATGTCCGCAGGGTCAAAGGAACATCCTATAAGAATTCAAGTCAGAAACAGGCGTTTTTCGACCAATTGATGACATCTCGGTGATGGAGGATGATCACCATTGCATATGATGATGGTAGATGCATTGATCAATGAATGTTAGGAATTGGTGAGGTTTGGTATTTTTCGTCGAAACTAGGTGTTTTTTCACGAAATGATGATTTCATCGTGGTGGGTGATGAACACCATTGCTGATTATTCTCTTTCTCGTAGAGAAGAGTCTTACAAACATAAATTGTCGGATTAGTTGATTGATTGCTTGTATGTCCGCACAAGGTCAAAAAATCATTTTATTAATATTTTCTATAAAACTTAACCATAGGGTAATCGGGGTCGAGGAACTCGAATCTGATGTTAGTGTTTCGACATTTTTTTCGGATTCATTTTTTTACACAAAGGATCATTTTTTTTGCAAAAAAAGTTTTTTTTTATAATGGTTGACCGTAGGGTAATCAGGGTCGAGGAATTTGAATCTGACTTCGATTTTTTAAAATTTTATAAATGAATAGCTTGACGGTAATTTAGAAACACGATTTCTACGAGAAAGAGCTGAGCGAGTCTTCAGACGAGCGTTACTTGTTGAGTTAAGCAAGAAATAAATGCGAAAACTTCGGAATTTATCCTCGAGTTATGTGTGCTGCAAAAAGTGTATGAATCAGATGAGTCATTATGGAATGTTTGAACGCCAAAATTATCATGACAAATTGTCGTTATGAAAAACCATTTTTCTCATAACTTTATTTTTATTGGTTACTGTTCCATCCAAGGGCGTAAATAAGGGGATCAGTGGGCACACACCCCCTCCAGCTTACGAAAAATTAATAGAAAATAACTTTGTCTCATGAACGATTTGGCCCTTTGAGCTAAAGAAGGTCTCAATTGGATAGAAAATAGTTTAATCTATAAATTCATTACACTCAGGGAGTAAGTTATAGGATAAAAAAGTATTATAAGCCAAAAACTGCGTAAATTCAGCGATATAGCATACTTCGAGAGGGAGTATTTGGATTTTTCTCACGTGATGCACTAGACCCTGTATTTCTTTGTTTCTGTAAGACATAGATCACATCACAATACATCCCTTGTCACTAAATTGCAAGAAAATACAGGCGTGCTAAGCTAGCATGGGTCACACAGTATGCGCCCATATCTGATAATCACTGACTCTATTCTCAGAGTGATATAATATCTTTAAAAATCACAGAAATTTGAGTTTAGATTCGTGTCCAGCTTCGCAAACTTGGTAAGAAGAGTTATTTTCGAATGAATTTGTGTTTATGTCTAACAGGTTTACGATCTAGAGCAATCTCATGAATTTATAAGGGATATATGATAGATACGAGCACCGGTATTTTCATAATAAATCACCAATATTAAGAGCTATCGATTCGGGTTTTTACCTTTCGACTAGCTACAAAACCAGGCACTTGGAAAACCCCAAAATAATTGCTCATCTGAGACATATCTAGGCAATTTCGTTTGTGGATAGAGTTTTTGTGCATTTTGGGACCTTGGTTAGGCAAATTTCACTTGAAAAACTATGATTTCATTGAAAACTAATATCATATTCGGAATCAGCGTTAAAAACTGAGTCGATTCATATATATTTAAAATATTTCTGAGAAAAAAATTTTTTTTTGCAAAATCGCTGTACCCTCCTTCAGGGATGGTCCGGTGAATAATGACAATTTTTTCCATAACTCAGTCATTTCTTGTCGAATCTTTCCCATCTTCTTCTCTCGACCGAGATATTGATGAGACAATTCTGTGCACAAAATTTCAGCTCAATCGAATGCAATTGTGAAGAGTTATCGTGTAAACGGACGGCCGGACACACTCACCGATTCTAGAGTGTACTCACTTTTTGAGTACACAAAAACAGTCGTAGAAATTAAAAATCTTTCCAATAAACTCATTTTCAATATATAAAGATGCGTTAAAAGTGTCACAGATTATGAAAATACATTATTCATGTCATCGCAAATATGTTTGCATTTTCTACAATAGAAAAAAAAACGAAACTCTAGAAGTATAATCTAGTTTTTTTCTAGTAATATCTTTTTCTGTTCAATAGTATTTAATATTTCATGTGGAAATGCATCTATCTTACGAAAGTATAACATTTTCTATGATGTAAGAAAGATGTTTAGTTAGAGATTGATCAAGAAAATCTTATTCTTTTTATGTATGTTCTCGATTGTTAACCATACTCAATTATGCTAAATGAGTTATAAAGAATCACAGAATAGATTTTAAAACCCTTTGTCTCTGTAATTCTACCTAGTTTCCTTTCGAATAGGTTCTCACACAACTCTTTCTACATCAGAATCAAATTGGTGATAATGGTGCACAAAAGTTGTCCGAAGCACTGAAAGCGAATAATGTAAGTTACTATACCAACTCATATCTCTGTTAGACGAATTAGTCTTGTTATGAGAACTCACATTTAATAATCTTTTATCAAATATTGCATAAGAGTCAACAATAGTATAGAAAGATTTAACTGATGGCATAACAAGATCATTTGAAAAATTATCAATATTTCAGATGCTTTAGCTATGAATTCCAATTGAATAGTTGCCACGATACTGAATTTTTTTAAAAAAACATGTCGATTCATCCCGAATTATCAAATATCTGCACTATTTTTGTATGAATTTTACTTCAAAGTTAAAGATTAATCTCGAACGGAAGATCTAGAGAAAAAAGATTTTCATCTACTTAAAGTTGTTTCGTTATGAAAAATTTTCGTCTACTTCGAAGGTATTATATTTTACTTCTTTTCTTCAACTTTTACTACTCTCTATAGGATATTGAAAGAAAATTTTCATACTTTGCACTCTGAAATATCTCAGAGTTGAAATAATTTTTATCAGACAAAGGCTATCTGTGGATATTGACTTAAATTAAACAGATTGAATTTCTTAATGTTAATTTTAAAATGGTAAAATTCTCATTAATATCCGATATTAATATCTTTTGAGACTGACTTTACATCGTAAAATCTTAGTGTGATAGTTTAGAAAGTTTGATTATTCAATCTAAAATAAATTCGATCATATTCGTGCGTTGTATTTGTAAAATAATGCTCCAGATTTGTTTCATTCTTCATGAATATCTATGTTAGTATTGTCAAATTAAATAACAGTTTATCTTGATATAATTGACTAGAAAATAAAACTATTCATATCATCATCATTTACATTATTCTCTACAGTGTAATCAATAAATAGGATATCTTCGGAACAACGTTTCAGTCTGATAAGTTTCTCGTCAACATTAAACTATTGTTAGTTTTTAATATACTATTCAATAATTGAATGTGAAACAAGATTTAGTCAAATGTTGCTTTTTTTCTAAGTGAAATCTAACACATAACTATGCCAAACTAATTTATTTATTGCAGAAAATAATATTTAATTAGTTTTCTAATAAATCATTATATTAGAGCATAGATCAGTCATTCATTTTGGAAATTAAGAATCTAGTCAAATCAACTTGTATCCGTTGTCGAAATCGAACTAGATAGTCTTCACAGAATTTTGTCATGTAAAAATGATACATAATTATTTTAGCCGAGGAAAGAACTCAAAAGAAATGTTTACAATTAAGTGCGCTATTCTGTAGGTAACAATTCGTAAAAGAAAGATCTAGATTGACAGTAATATTAAGTAGTAATTAATAAGCCAGCGAACAAAGAAATTTTTTCAATCAATCGGACACATCAATTATTGCTTAAATAGTCGAGTTTAGGAAGAATTGGCTTTTTTTCATCGCCAGATTTACAGTTAAGAAGATTAGTTCAATTCAGATGAACGAATTGAGATCAATAGTTCATGACAAGCCTACCATGATAAAAATAATAAATCCTCTTAATTAATCCAAGAAAGAAGAAATAAATTAATACATCAAATCAACTTTTGTTATGTTTGTAGTCGAGAAAAAAATCTCACCGTTTTTTCACTCAACATTCCTCATCATTTGATATTTCGTGTATCGTATATTTAATTTTTTTCAATTAAATAATGAAATAGAATAATTCATCATAGAAAAACTGAAGTTCTTCATTGTCGGAATCTGAATTTTCATTCTGTCAAAATATTTTGAAACAGTAGTACTGATCTTTAATCTCAGATCATGTTTTTCTGTATCGAACGTGTTTGAACATATTCGACGAATGAGATGAGCCTTCTTCATTTCGTAGATAAACTTATATTTCAAATATAAACTATCTATATAGATGAAATACTCTTATGATTTCTATCGTAGTTTTGTAAATTTATCAACTCTCCGCTGCTCATTAACTTAACTCTTTCATATAGGTACTGAAGGAACTGTCTCTATACAAAAATCAAATCAGTGATAATGGAGCACAACATTTAGGTGAAGCATTAAAAGTCAATCGAGTAAGTTTCTTCTCTAATCGATTTCTTCAGTACCGTTCTTCGCTATATTATGTATAAGTGATTATAATCGTAAATAATCAATAGTTAGATTTGAACGCAGAGTGATACGACCGATGAATATGACTTGAAAAAGACATATTTTTCCGGATTGAATAATTTGAAATAGTTCTTGTTTAAACAGAATCGACAAGATGCAAGTCGCAGATTGCTGATCAACTGTTGATATACCCGATTATATGTTCTTCATCCTCACCATTCACATTTTTAGTCAGTTTTTCGAGTAATTTTAATTAAATTTGATCGGTATTAACCTTGTTTATCTCCTATAATTAAGTCAGACGATGTTGTAAGATAATGTAAGAATATCTACAAACTATGATGTACTCGTTCGTATTAAAGAAATGTAATACTAAACAGATTGTTCATATAACACCTGAAACTTTAACTCAAGTATTGCATGATTCAATTCAAATTATATTGATTAGAACGAAAGAATATTTAAATTAAATAGCTGAAAATATCACTAATGAATATTTTCTTCTCAATAATAGTTATTTTAATTAATATTTATTAGTTTCTTCAAATAAGACGTTTGTAAAATATCCAATATTTTTGTGTCTTTTTCTCTAATTCAGTTCTGTGTTAATAGGCGAACATATATCATTCGAAAATCATCGAATTTAACTTTATATTATCATAATCTTATATCTGGATAGCTTATATATCTTTTTCCTTTTTTCTTATTCAGACACTTACACAACTAGCTGTCGGTAGTCAGATTACTGATAATGGAGCACAAATATTCGCTGATGTATTGAAAGTGAACAAAGTAAGCGAATATTTTCATGAATATATTAGTCTGATTGAGAGTATATTAGATAAACATTAGATAGATTAAGATTTGATGAAATCGCTTTCTGCTCATATATATTCAATGAGATCAACATTTATTTCATACCAAAGAAATTCTTAAGAGATGTTTTTTTTTGACCTTTTAAACAGCATTGTATGAAGCTGAATCGGAGGAATCAAACAATCATAGTATAAATGAAATATCTAAATCGATTTTTTGGTGTACTATCAGAAAAGATTTTTCATTGAAAAACTTCACTTCGATACATCGAGCAATAAATGAAAGTATAAAAGATACGAAGTTATACTTTTAGAGTAGAATTTTAAGTTAGAAGAAATAATTTATTCATCAAGTATTCTTCATGAAAATATTAGCATAGTCGAAATTTTGCTCCAGTGTCAAGTTTAAGTTTTATACTTTTCTATTCCCTAACAACGCATTTAGTTTTTTGAAAGAATTCTCATACAATTGTTTACAATAGGCACTCGACACAAATGAAAATGATTCGGAATTTTCTTCTCGCTTATTCAGAAGATGAATTGAATCTATCTCTTAAAATTTCGTCCTTATTCTATGATTATCTTAAATAAGCTTGATGTGTTTTGATCATCGATTCTTATATTAAATGAATACAATTCTGTTCCGAGTTACGCTAATGAGATTTTGCCTCGTATTTTGATTTGAATAACTACTGGAAAGAATTATCTGAATTTCTTTAACATTATTGTAAAGTTTTATTATGAGAAGAGAAGCATCATTGATATTATCAGAAATATTTTCACCTCGTCAATAATAGTGACATTTGAGAAAAATGAATATTTAAAAAAGAGAAAAGTATTCATGTTGTCATGTTAATACATTGAGCATTGATCTGATACGTGTCAATAGAAATTCAAATCATCTACCATGTTCATCAGAAAAGAAAGAGAAAACGTAACATTCACTTGCACCATAGGAAAACACGACAGTTATAACGATGATTAGATTTGACTGCGATCAATTTTCTCACATATATAGTTTTCTTGACGCAACACTCTGAAATGAATTTTTATTGTATGAATTACTTTAAGAAAGTGATGTAGCTCATGAAGAGAGTGAAATGTTACTTTTCATTCCATAAAGATATTCTTGTCATCCTTTTTTGCACTTTTTCTCAGATACTAACCATTGCGATTTGTCAAAAGATAGATGGAAAGATCAGAGAAATTGTTATAATCAGCTGATAAATCTTAAAATATTGATAGGCTTTTTATTACATAGACTATCCCTTGGTTACGATTCGATGGTAATAAGGTCCGAGACAATGGAGCACAGCAGCTTGCGGAAGCACTAAAAATCAATAATGTTATTTTGTAAGACAGTTTTTCATGATAAAAGTAATTCAGTCAGTTCCAACTATCGTGAATCAATTTTTGAGCGAAGATTTCCAACAAATTGATTTTTCTCACTGTTGAGAATGATCACTTTCGAAACTTAGATGAAGAAAACATATCGATTGATGATTATGTGAACTACATAGAATCATCTCTACTGTACGATTAAAATTGATTCTCATCTTTCAGCAATACTCTAGTACATTAAGTGATAGGTGATCATTGATCGTCAAATCGAGTGTATTAGTCATAGCGAAGAACGAAACTCGAAATACTGCTTGAACATTCTTTTATATAAACCCAGAAGATTAATGGGTGATCAGATCCTATCGGATCTATATAATTTCTATCGGATTCTCATCAGCCGGATTTCACCGGGATGTGTCGGAAACAGGATGAAATCTGATCAGATTCGATCGGTTTTTCATGAGAGATGTCAGATTCCGATGAAATCCGACGAAAAACGATCGGATCTACAAGTCGGATTGAATCTCTTGGGAACATTTAAGCAATTGGATCTTGGAAACAACGAAGTCGGAGATAATGAAGCACAATGTTTGATTGAAACATTGAAAGTCAATTAAGTGAGATAACTTTTCAATTGTCTTTCTCAGGATAGATTTTAGCTACGTCACATAGGTTTCAATTAAAGTTTTGATAGTCAATAGTCAGATCTAAGCATACGCAGTATAACAACTTCAACTTCATCACTCATTATTTGATGTTCTATAAATGTGTTTTCTGTAAACGTTTAACTGAATTAATCACGAATGTCATTAAAAAATCTTTTCTGCAATGAGTTTCATCTGAAGTGATCAACTTTAACCTTTTACGTTTAGTTTATTCATATTCATGGAGAAGTTATTCGTATAAGTGAGAGTTTCTTTTAGAATATTCATTCTTTCTAACAATCACTTCCATATGTATTTTCCACACAGATAATCATTTCCCATGAAATTTTCTGCTGAGAAATACATGAACAATATTTTATTACTCGAGAATCTATAATCATCGCTCCTTCACAAAATAATTTCTTTTTTGATTTACTCAATTTTGATATCTCTACAAATAACTGTAGAAATAAACGTCTTTTATTCTATTGAAATAAAAATCAAGCCTTTATTTACTTTCTCATTCGAATAGTTATTAATCTTATCTTATGCGTTTAAAATACATGCACAGATAAGACTATTAACAGAATCGTTTTTTTTTTAAATTTTTCGTCTACGTATTAACCCATCTTAACTTATATCAGAATCAGATCACCGATACGGGAGCACAATGTTTGGCTGATGGATTGAAACAAAATACAGTGAGCCATTCTTTCAGCTATTAAGCGTGTGCAATACATATCTTCATCCACATTTCTTCATAATTATGTAGTATTCGCGAATCGCAGTTTATACTTGAAAAAAGGCCAGTCAGGTTTTCTCTAAATCTTTTCTTTTTATCAGAAACAATAATATTTTCAATGTTCAATGTGTTAAGATTCCAGTTTGTGTAATTAAATTTTACCAAGATAGTACTAAATTGTCGAGATAAATTACGAATTTTTCTATTTCATTGCATCAATCTACAGAAATTTATCATGTGTAATATTTCATAGTTCATTCTTTCAGTGAAGATTTTTATTGAAATCATTCAATAATTATAAGAATCGTGATTAAGTATTGAAAAGGATAAGATACTATTTATGGATTATAATGTACTTTTAATCATACTCATAGTTTTTTCTTAAGTTTCAACAGAAATGAAGTAGTCGCTAATATATATATATATATTAGTTGATAAGAGTTTTTCAATTTCTATTATAGACGCTTACCGCACTTGTCTTACAACAGAATCAAATTGGAGATAGAGGAGCACAAGTATTGGCAGATGCATTAAAAACCAATAAAGTGAGTGTCTTTTCGAGCTAATATATGGCTATATACTTGTCATTATTTTAAAATGTGTTTACATGATCGAATAAGAGAGATAATTGAAATAGTTCTCCTCATTCAATGGAATTTTATTTCATCGAATATTGAGTTAAGTAAGAAAAAACAGTCATAGAAATTAAAAATCTTTCTAATAAACTCATTTTCAATGTCTAAAGACATGTTTTAAGTGTCACAGATTATGAAAATACATTATTGACGTCATCGCAAATATGTTTGCATTTTCTACAATAGAAAAGAAAACGAAACTCTAGAAGTATAGTCTAGGTTTTCTTCTAGTAATATCTTTTTTTGCTCAATAGTATTTAATATTTCATGTGAAAATGCGTTTATCTTACGAAAGTATAACATTTTCTATCATGGAAGAAAGATGTTTAGTTAGAGATTGATCAAGAAAATTCTATTGTTTCTATGTATGCCTCGATTGTTAACGATACTCAATTATGTTAAATTAGCTATGGAGAATAAGAAAATATATTTTAAAACCCTTTGTCTCTCTGATTCTACCTATTTTTCTTTCAAATAGATTCTTACGCATCTCTTTCTAAATCAGAATCAAATTGGTGATAATGGTGCACAAAAGTTGGCAGAAGCATTGAAAGTGAATAATGTAAGTTACAATGCCAACTCATATCTCTATTAGAGGAATTAGTCTCGTCATGACAATTCATATTTAATAATCTTTTATAAAATTCTCGCATAAGAGTCGATAATAGTATAGAAATATTTAACTAGTAATATAACAATATCATTTGAAAAATTTTCAATACTTCAGATGTTTTATCTATGAATTCCAATTGAATAGTTGTCGCCATACTAAAATTCTTCTCCAAAACATATCGATTCGTCCTGAATTCTTAATATCTTTCAAGGTTAACTTTACACTGAAAATCTTGATGTGATAGTTTAGAAAGTTTAATTATTTAATGTAAAATAAATTCGATCATATTCGTACATTGTATTTGTAAGAAAATCTTCCAGATTTGTTTTATTCTTCATGAATATCTATGTTAGTGTTATAAAATTAATTCGAATGTTGTTTTTCTTCCTGAACGAAATCTATCTCACATGACTATGTCAAACTAATTTGTTTATTGTAGAAAATAATATTTACTTAATTTTCTAAGAAGTCATTAGATTAGAACACAGATCAGTCATTCATTTTGGAAATTAGCTATACTCAATTAACAAGACTTGATTTCTACTACTTTTTCGAAAAAGTCGAATCATTGTTTCGTTCATTACAAAAATTTCACTAAGATTTAGTCGTTCTCCTTCATTAGTCTCAATCTAGATTGAAGAAAAGCAGATTTTATATGAATTTCTATAGATATCAGTCGAGAATAGTAAAAATCAGATAAAATTGATGAAAAACTTCGTTCACTGCTAGTCCTTGTTATTATCGTCTCTTCTTCTGTCCACGTTATCTACTCATGAGATATTCTTTTTTTGTAAGCTGCCTCTTTTTCACTTAAACACTCGTTCGTTTGGATCTTGACAGAAATCAAATTAGTGACAGTGGAGCGCAACATTTCCTAGAAAGATTAAGAATTAACAAAATATAGTTTATCGATTATGTAGTTTTATCTTATAGTCGATTCTTTTTTGTTGTAGACATTACAGAGATTATATCTACCAGAAAATACAATCTCCGCTAACGTCAGAATCAATTTACAAAAACAAGACGGACGAATAAAATATTCAAATTAATATTTAACTTTCTATTGTACAATTAGGACCATATTTGTAATTCAAACCCGTTAACTATCGACGATTTTGAACTGATTGAGAGAAAATTTTTATTGTTTTTTTTTTTTGTCAATTTCACTATATAAAAATCACTAATAGAAAATTTCTTTCTAAAACAAAATCGAAAATCTAATCGTATATTTAATTCGTCAATTCTATTGAATATTTGTGAGAATGAAAGATTTCTAATGTAATTAAATATTTTCAATACTAACAAATAATGTCTTTGATAACGAATAAAAAAGTTTATCACTCATTTTCAATTAGATCTTTGTTATCAATATTAGAAGAAAATTTGATGATAATGTTAAGTAATTCAATATACGATTAAAGTTCTTTTATGAACATCTTCAACTGTTCATTTAAGATGATATTGTCTTAATTTTTTATTTAGCACTGATACTTGTTAAAGATGAATACTTTATGATAATCAGTTAGTTTGTTAATATTATCTTATAAGAGATTTATCGTGTATATGATTTGATCAAAGAATTGAAAATAACAACTCAAAACGATAGATCGATAGTTTCTTCTATTATTAAAAAAAAATTTATCTAAAAATATGCAAATATCTATTGTGACACAATTGATTGACATTTATACATTGAAAATGATTTATTTCAATAAAGAAAATCTAGAAGGATAAGTCCGACGAAGTACATAACAACCAGAGATGTCATCGGTTCGTGTTTTTCTCGAACCGAACCGAAATGAACCGAAAGTTTTACGAACTGAACCGATCCATTTTTTGAAAAGTTTAAACCGAACCGAACCGAATCGAACCGAACCGAATATAGTTGAAACTGATTAGAATTCACACTAAATTAAGGGAATCATTAAAATGTTGTTTGTATTATGATATGTAGAAGGATCCATTTTTAAATAACCATTCAAAGCGTTTATAAAATTTGATTTTGTTTTAAGGAAACCAACTAAGAAAAATTGATTATTATAATATATTCAAATCAGGGCTCCCAAGTGTACTTCATTTTGGGGTATTATACTCCATTTGGCCATTTTGCACCACGAAAAAAACTACCTTTGAGGTACAATTTTTGTACCCCATTTGAATTTTTGAGCTTCTAGTACGATACACTGATTTTTGATAGATATAAATTGTGTTTCATATTAAAGCTCATAGCGCCGCTGTAGTGGCACTTATAGTTAGCAATATTGGTGAAGAATTGGCTAAAGATTAGTAATATCTATTTCATTGATTTTATTTTATTGCACTTTACTTTTTTCTATTTTCAAGTCAAAATAAATTTCGATAGGTCCGTTTTTCTCTTTATAGTCATATTAAGCATTCAACCAAAACTAGGCAAAGTTCAGTGTTAAATAACTGAAATTGTAGCTGTTAAACTAAAAATCAGATTGAACTGTAAGACAAAATGTAATATTTTCTTTTTACATTTTTGTACAAGATATTTTCTTCAAGTGTTGAAACTTTTATTCTTGATTAGATAGTTCATACTCGACCGAAACTACAAACAGTTTCGATATCTGTGTAAAAGTTTGGGTCTGTAATCTTCACTGAATAGAAAATATTCATTAGAATTTTACACTATTGTTTTCTTCTCATATTTGTTAAAGAATAGTTTACGGAATGATGAAAATTTTATTATTATTTGAAGATGATGCAAGTTGTATTCATATAATAGAATATGTTTACATTTTTCGAAAGTTCGACACAATCGATTTTAAAAAATGTTAGATATTCAATAAATGAAATATTGTTGATCATCTATTAATTGGAAAGGCATAAAAACACTAGATTGAGAAATTTTCCATACAATTCGGATTATTTTGAAATTATAGGATAGAAGAAAGAAAATTTCATATTTATGAATAGATATTCATATTGTTATTTTTGAAAGATAGTTGACGAAGAAAATATTATCTAAACATTTAGGATAAGAATTATTCAACAAAGTTTTCTTCTTATCTGTCAAAACATACAAGTAGTATAGAATTACAAATTGGTAAATCTTCATAGAAGTTAATCTGATTACTTTTCAAAATCTAAACAATAACAGCAAGAAATATTTTATTTATTTTGTTTGACTTTACATAAATTGATCACCTTTTACTAGTAACTCTTTCGTAGAGTACTATCGATCCATTTAAGTCGGAGATATATCGACAATATATATTATATTAATCCTACCTAATATGTCTAGATTTTTCTGTTAAAGTGCCGAGAATGAAATAGTATTTTTCTTTAAATGTTTTTATACTTATTAAATTGTAGAGAATAAGACTAGAGATTCAGTTATATTATGTTTATAATAGAATTTAGTACAGATTCGACTCGTCTATATATATCGTCAATAGTAGTAAATGTACCTATTCAACTATGAAATTATTAAATAAATAATTTAAATTTCATTCTTATTTTCGAATATATTCGACAATATTTTATGACAATGTCTTAACAATAATTAATATAACAGCATTACAATTGCATAAATGTAGTCTAAAGTTGCCTTGGAAAAATATCGAAACGTTTTTTTACTTTGTATGAATAAAAATAAATTAATTAGAAAAACGGAAATGATAGAAAAGTTCTTATTAACTTTTAATCTTATATGAACTACTCCTTTTCCACTTAGACGCTCACTTATTTGCAAATTAACAATAATCAGATTCGAGATAGTGGGGCTCAAATTCTTGCAGAAGCACTTAAGACTAATAAAGTGAAATTTCTTAGTTTGTACAATTTTCCTCTATAGTCCATTCTTTTCTTTTATAGACACTAAAGACACTTTATCTCCCAGCCAATACAATCTCTGCTAATGTTCAAGCTTCTTTGAATCAACAAGACAGACGAATAGGTTTTTTTTAATGATAGTTTTTTTCTTGCTTGTGAAAAATAAAATGAAAATGAATAACTATTGAATGAATCAAAGAATTTCTTCAACTATATAAGTCAAGATACAGTCTTCTATGATGTAACAGAAGTAAAGTAGAATATCTGTCAGGTTAAACATGATAGTCTTACAATCAGAGAAGCTAGAAAAAAAATTAATATTATTTATTGGTCGCCCACGGATCTGATTTTTATTATAGCAAGTGACAAATATTTCAATTGATTTTCGTAGAGTATACGTTATTTTTGTACCACATAATCACAAATACTGTCCCCATTAGTACCCTCTAAAGGTCGATCATATTGAACTAAGTGGAAGAAAGTTCGATCATTTCTTATCAAGTCCTTTATGCAAATATCGCTTTCAAAAAATCAAAAATATAGTTTTAGATCTACTTTCAAAATGAATGCGTCAAGTAATAGTAAATCATTCCAAATGTAATTTTTCCATTTTGGAAACTAATTTTCCTGAACTTGTTAAATAAAACTAATAGTTTCTCAAGATAATTTTAACTATCATATTGTACACACTGCTAATGAACAATAGTGTCCATTGTTACTTTCACTGATTTCATCAATTATACTGTATTGTGGTCAGTGCAATAGATTTGTTTATTATAAAATATCGTTTTCTTTTTCCAGAATGATATAGTCAAGAAGAGTTTCCATTGACTTCTATCAGTTGTAAAGTCATGGTGATCATAGTTTCGAAACTCTTCACTATGTAAAAATAATCTCTTAATAAAAAGATAGGAAAGTTTATTAATTATTTTTAGTTGATCTTTCCTCACAAACATTAGAAAAGAATTGTTTGATAAACTAAACAAAACAAAATTCAGTTAGAAATGTTTTTGAATTATTTTCAACAAATCAAATCATAATCAATCAGACTTTTGTTAAAGCACTGATGTTTGTGAAATACGAATAACGTGCGTTGTCTAATTGTCTGATTCATATTCTCGAATGAAACAAGAACTGGTCTCAAACGTTAAATAGACGAGATTTCTGTATGACGAAATATTTGTACAAAAAAAAATAAATTGTGATCAAATCAATATGAATATATTCTTATACATTGAAAATCACTTAGTTCAATAAATTATAATAATAATGTTCAGTAGTTTTCTTAATCTATTTTATTCTTTATTAGATGTTTTCTTAAATTCTACAATATTTAATTCTTTAGCAGACATTTAATATTAGATCCAAATCAGAGTCTGATATCCGCATTAAATAGATACTATTCATTAGAGTTTTGGACAATTCTTCTTCCTCATAATCATTGAAGAGCAAATAATTAATGAAAATTGGTCTTTTATTTGACAATGATCTGATTGTTTGTTCATATAAAAAAACATGTTTACATTTTCCAAGAAGTTTTTTAAGAAATTCTTGTCGAGTAGATGTTCTCCTTTTCTATTCTACTCTTTATTCTGTAAATTTTGACACATTTTAAAATAACTAATAGAAACGCTCTTTATCGATGATCTATTTCAGTGGATACCATCTCTCGTTTTAATAAAAATTGATATTGTGTTAATTGTAAATTTATCTAAAGCCAGTATGATAAATACTGTAAATTTTTCTCGTAATGTAGAAAGAAAGTCGATAATGGAATTTATTGTCACAACTATTTAAGAGTCACTCCACGTAAGCCACGACCGAAGTTGCTCAAGGGGGGTTCTCAGATTTTCCTCATTTTTTTATATGTGATAGAGGACCCAATTTGATGGATTTTGACGCAAGCCGATTTGAAAAATATTGAATCCTTCGGATTTTATAAGCATTTTACAAAAAATAGCAAAATTCGAAAAATCAAAAATTGGGGGTACAAATGAGACAATATTTCAAAAACGGCTTGGCCGATTGAGCTAAAATTTTCTACAGATATATACCTTAGTAAGTTACACTTGCAATAAAATTTTCATGCAAAAATCTTTAACCGTTGGTTTTCTGGAAGCCCTTTAATATTCGCCAAAATTCCCATTTTTAGCAACTTTGAACCCTCATAACTTTTGATAGCAATAAGGTGGAACATTGAAACTTTTACTATTGATAGACCACTACCAGATGTATGTTCCCTAAAAATTTCAGCCTTCTAGGTAGTCTGGGGTCTTCAGAAAATCCATCCGAAAATTCGATTTTTCAAAAAAATGGGTTTTTGGAGATTGATTTTCTCTCAAGATATACGTCCGTTTGAGACCGGGTCTTCACAGATTGAAAGTACTATGCCTGGACTACAACCCCAGAAAAAATCAGCCTGGGATCTCTAGAAACGGCTTCTAGCGAAGGACTTCTTCTCGAGGAGTTCGGGAGGTAGGTGGTCTTCACATATGACTTCGACATTAAATTTTTAATGTTATTTTACTGAGACCGATGTAATTTTTTATGGAGAACACGATGGTAATATTCTTTTTCCTTGCTTTGAACATTTTTTTTACTCAAAAATTTAAGAATATTGAACCTTAATTGGACATCTTCATCTTATCAAGACCTATGGAATTTTTTTGATGAAAAAATTTTTTGATGCGGAATGCAATAGTAATATTCTTTCTCCTTTCTCTGAACATTCTTTTTCTCGAAAAAGTCAAGAGTATTGTACGTTGGTTGAACATCTGAGCATCTCCTATTATATAATGTATTTTATTTGAAACTTTTTTATTAAAAAATAAAAATAAAGAAAACAATAACAATCAAAAACAGAGACCGGATACTGAGTAGAATACTCAGTATTTTGGTACTTTTTTTACTTGAAAATCTTAAGTACAAAATATATCGTAGAAGTACAAGTAAATTTACTTGTACTTCTCGAATATACTTAAGTACCGATACTGAGTACAAATGTACTCAAGTAGTGGTTCTATGTAAAAATGTACTTGCATACGATTGCGAAATACTTGCAATTCTTCTCCAATCCCACTTATTCATGTATATGTTGTATAACGAAATCTGTTTGTGATGTTTAACTTGTGCATATATATGCTATGCTTCTAAGGATCTTTATTTTCTTTGGACAAAATCTAAACAGTCCTACAGATCTATATAGTTTTATTTAATAAATAAATGAAAGCATGAAAAGATAAATCATAACAAAGGCAGAAATTTTATTCAGTAAGAAAAAAAATCAGTAAATGACAAGTACAATAATGTTTTCTCGACATAAAACAAATTAGTTCAGAATAAAACAAAATTCAATTAAAAAACTTGTCAGCGCAGCCTCTTTGGGGCTAAAATGTGGAACTCACATATTCATATAAAGCTAGAAGCTGCGTTACTAGAAATTTTTTATAATGCTATTACTCTCAGACGATAGATGTATATTTGTAGCGAAGTTTCAGGCGAAAAGAACAATGATAAGCCACAGTAATCATTGATTACCTCGCGTCCGCTGTAATGGTGAGCTCTCTGTAAGAAAGACCTGTCTGTAAGAGGAGAGATACCTGTAAGGAGTGAGGGGAGGGGAGGGGTAGAGGGAAAAAGAGAGCTGGAAAACATCGACTAAAAACTTATACTCACTATTTTTTTTCGAAAAAATATGTGAGTTCCACAAAATCAGCTGATGTAGTCAATAAAAAAACAATCAACTTATTCGTAATAAGCCTTGATTAACTTTTAAAAATACCAGATCACGAAACAATTGCTCGCTCATATTTGGTCGTCGTGACGATAAAATCAAACCAGCATAAAAGAATACACGCTTACAGAAGCAGACTAAGCTTGTCTAGTAAAAATTCGTACAGCTACTTTTTTAGAAGATTCAATCGTGAAGTCAACGAATATATCGAAAATCTGGCTCTTATCGGATCATTTAGATAAATTTCTAATACAGTTCAATCAAATTGATCGTAACAAGTATTCTATTATACTGTGGATATTAGTATAGCACAAAGTAAAATTATTGATAAATCTAAACAGTATTCGATGATCTTCACGCACAATTGTACTTTAGTATGGTTCCTCTGTATATCAGTGCATGATATTGTTATTTAAGTACAAATGTACTTAAGTAATTTTACTTGAGTAAAAATCCAAAGTACAATTTTACAGTAAAAAGTATTCGTACTTTTACTTGCTGTACTTGTACTCATCCGGTCTCTGATCAAAAAATAAAAGAAATTCGAATTAAAACTATGGAACTTCAATTGAACAATTGATCACCTCAAATAAACTAAAAATATAGTACTTAAATTGAACGATCAATCAGCTGAAATGAAGAAAAAGTATTCTGCTATAATGAATATTAAATAAAAAGAATGTTACTATTGCATTCCGCATCAAAAAATTTTTTCATCAAAAAAATTCCATAGGTCTTGATAAGATGAAGATGTCCAATTAAGGTTCAATATTCTTAAATTTTTGAGTAAAAAAAATGTTCAAAGCAAGGAAAAAGAATATTACCATCGTGTTCTCCATAAAAAATTACATCGGTCTCAGTAAAATAACATTAAAAATTTAATGTCGAAGTCATATGTGAAGACCACCTACCTCCCGAACTCCTCGAGAAGAAGTCCTTCGCTAGAAGCCGTTTCTAGAGATCCCAGGCTGATTTTTTCTGGGGTTGTAGTCCAGGCATAGTACTTTCAATCTGTGAAGACCCGGTCTCAAACGGACGTATATCTTGAGAGAAAATCAATCTCCAAAAACCCATTTTTTTGAAAAATCGAATTTTCGGATGGATTTTCTGAAGACCCCAGACTACCTAGAAGGCTGAAATTTTTAGGGAACATACATCTGGTAGTGGTCTATCAATAGTAAAAGTTTCAATGTTCCACCTTATTGCTATCAAAAGTTATGAGGGTTCAAAGTTGCTAAAAATGGGAATTTTGGCGAATATTAAAGGGCTTCCAGAAAACCAACGGTTAAAGATTTTTGCATGAAAATTTTATTGCAAGTGTAACTTACTAAGGTATATATCTGTAGAAAATTTTAGCTCAATCGGCCAAGCCGTTTTTGAAATATTGTCTCATTTGTACCCCCAATTTTTGATTTTTCGAATTTTGCTATTTTTTGTAAAATGCTTATAAAATCCGAAGGATTCAATATTTTTCAAATCGGCTTGCGTCAAAATCCATCAAATTGGGTCCTCTATCACATATAAAAAAATGAGGAAAATCTGAGAACCCCCCTTGATCAGCTATGTATGGATATCGGTCGTGGCTTACGTGGAATGACTCTTAAAGATTAGGTTTTATATTATATGTTCAGTATTTGAGTATCACAATGAAATTTATGGCAGCAAACTAGAAATTTCAAAAGAATTTTTAAATCTAAATATAAGTGAGTCGATTGATTATACTAAACATAGATTATATTTAAAAAAATATATTGTTGTAAATAATATGAATTTGAACACAAAAAGAAAGATTTGTCAACTCATTAAAAACATACATATGAGGATCTTCGATTGATAGAAAAAAAATGAATCAAAAGTCTTTCTTTTTCGATTTGTCACTATTCTCTATGCGATTGATACTTCACTAATTTGTTGTGCTAATATCACCGGATATGTCACGCATATCTTTATTTGAGGGTTGAGAGTTCAGTGGTAATATCGAAAACTTTGCACTTTATTAGAATGAAGCATTAATTAACGAAAAAGACAAAACTAACGAAAAAATTCTCATCAATCTTTTATCGGATATGAATCACCTTTTCTGCTGATATACTTATTTGGATATTCACTAGAATCAGATATTGAGATAGTATGATAGAGTACTTTCTTAAAACGTACTAAAGATGAATAAAGTGAAATTTTCTACTTTTGTAAAGTTATTTCTCACATTAATTTATTTTCTTTTATAGACATTGCAAGTTCTTTATCTTCCAGCGAATAATTTCTCTGCTGACTCGAAAACTCGTTTTCAACAGAAAGACAAACGATTAGATTTCACTTTCGCATGTTTATATTTTTGTTTGAATGGAATAAAAATAAAAATAAATTCTATTGATTAACAATATTTATCTCATTTTCATTCAAGAAACGACTTTTTCACACTTCACTCTTTGTTTTCATCATAAATGTTTTGAGGTTGTCTCGTTAAAAACATTTTTTAATTTTGTCTAAAGTTTAGTTGAATGTCGATAATCGAGTCCATTAAAACAGTATCATCTTGTTTCAAATGTTCTGTTCGATATGTTTAATATTACAATATCTGTGTGAAAGGTATAACAGATGAAAAACTTCGTATAGTTCATGAAATGTAGTCGAAAATTCTTGCATCGGAAAAGTATTAATCATTTTTTAGTTTCACGTAAAATCTTCTCTCTTTTTTTAAATATTTTTCTGTATGTTAGTAGATTTCAAAGAGAAATATCTCGGAGAAAAACCAGACACTATTCAAAACAGAATATAGACAGATTTTCCAGGCAGATTATTGGGTGTATTTATCTTTTTTGTTTGTTTTCTAGACTTTGCAATATTTGAATCTTGAAGATAACAATATATCTGCTAATGTGAAAACTTCTTTGACAAAGCAAGACAAACGACTTGATTTATAATAATATTAATTCTATTTTTGTTTGAATAAAATAAAATAAAATAAAATTCAATTCTATTGATAATCAATATTTCTTCTATCCATTATAATCTATAAACAATCTTTCACATATTGTTTATGCTCTTCTTCATCATTCTTATAATAACACTAATTTAGAAGACTTTGTAACGTATAAAAAGTCTGATCCGATGTCGATAAATATCTTTGATTTTGATGAGATCTGATACTGTATCAGTTTTATAACTGTACAAAGAACAATGAATCGAAATTTTGATATAAACTAACTGTATGATATGAGATAGAAAAAAGAAAACTTTAATTCAATAAATAGATATCGACCTTGTACTCTCAAATGCAGTAGAGAATATGTTTTGAATTTTATTATTAGAAATATTTAAAGAGTTAATTTTGTTCGATATGTTCAATATTTTAGGATATTTTCGAAGCGTATAAATGACCAAGCATTGAAAAACATATTCATATCTGAAAATCCTCAAAAGACAATAATAAAAAAAGTTTTCATCCATATTTCATTTCATATGAATTGTTTCTTTTTCACATAGATCCTTACTTATTAGACCCTTAGTAATACTAAAATTAGAGGCGGTGGAACATAATATCTCGTAGAAGCACTGGAGACTAACAAAAAGATATGTTTGCATATATTTTATTTCTCACATTTGTCTTTTTTTAATTTCTTAGACATTGCAGTCTTTATACCTTGTGAACAATAATGTCTCCATTAATCTACAAAATAGTTTAAAACAACAAGATGGACGAGTGAAATTTTCATGGTAGTAATTGATTTTTTTGTTTAAATTCAATAAAATAATATTTGATTGATTGAATAATGTTCGAAGATTTTCATACAACAAATATATATGTACTTCATTGATAAAAGGCTGAATCAAAGAATACTTCGGTGTATAAATCAAAAGACGAGTGTCTATGCACGAATGAAAACCGATTAGAATGATTCCTGAATTGTTTAGAATTGATTCGAAGATAAACTTTGAAGGAAAAAGGAAATAAATTGTTTATCAACAAATCTTAAAAGTTTGCCATAATTTTTTCAAGCAATGGTCAGTTCAGTAGAAAAAAAACGTCGTTGCATAAATCTAAAACAATACGAAATCCAGATAATAAACTTCATTATCATATATGATTGTTATATTTATTTAGACAATATCTTCGTATTAGTACTAACATTTCATCGAAATATAATCAAAAGCCATTCGACTAACTGCATAGTTAACAGCTGGTAGCACACATGAATCGATAATATATTCCAATACATTATCATAAGTAGAGGAACTGATCAAATCATCTCTATAGATAATGAAGTTAGTTAAAAGACTAATCATAGAAAGTTTTTGAACGAGTTTAGGATAATTATCAAAAAATAAAGAAAAACAAAATTTTCATTATTTATATATAATAATTAACTCTCTGATCTGGATGTTTAAATTAATTGAAGGAAGAATAAATCCATTTGTTTAGCCTTGAATGATCTGTTCATGAATGACTTCATCTTGCCAATTAAATATTCAAAGTTCTTTATAGAAAATAAATCATTCAAACTAGATAGAATACTTTCCATTTAACTTCATTTTTATCCTTTTTGATTAAAAAGATCGAATCATTTCAGTTTGGATTCCTCTTGAAAAACATTTAATTAGTCCACAATAAAAAAAGAAACAAAATGACGATTATCTCAAGGTTGTTATTTCCTAAAACAAAGGATGGGGACGTTTTAAAGAAAATTTCGGTCCAATTGAAAAGTCAAGATACATTTGGATGAAACCTTCAGCAAATGTTTGTCATAGTCATCCTTAAAAATTTCAACCTAATCGGCTAAACTTTTCCTTTACTTCCTCAACCCAGTACCTAGCATCAAAAATAGACGAAAACAGACCTCAGTAAATGATGTGGGTTTTCCTTCTCTAGTATTTGGTTCAGACCCGAAGTCAGTTTTTTAGGATAACTATCAAACACTAAGAGCTACATAATTGCAAAGACAAGAGGGTGAGGAGAACTTGCCGTCTTAACAACTTGAAATGCACAGCGTGTTATATATGGATAAAAGCACCTTAGACTGACCCTTGTACACCTTCGTTCTGCGCCGTTTGATTCAGATCTAGATTATGCATTCAATTCTAATGGTTAGTTCAATACGGACATCTTTTTTGCTACCTATTGGGTGTTAGCCTCTTCCTCTTTGATTGGTGTTTCGGGATTCAGAGCCAAACGACGGATCAAACATTTTTTTCATCATAATTCGTGACCGAGATCCGATACCATGGCTAATCGAACTACGTTAGTAAACACTACGCCCACTACATCAGTCGGTCAGCTATAATTAAATAAAAAATCGGATCTTAGTATGAATGATATGGTAACAGAAACTTTCAGACACATTTTTTCTATGTATCGACTATCTCTGTCACTGCTTTTAAGAAGAGAAACAACTGAATGAAGAGGCTGTACCTCCACTCACGTAAATACGATTAGCAGAATGATGAAGAAGTAAAAGAAAGTACATACTGATGGATAAAATTTTTCAATGTGTAAACTTTAAAAAATAAGTTGTGCATTCTTCATGGTTTTTTTTATTACATTGTGGTTTGCTTAGAGATACATAACGGTATCAATTTAATGTATACAGATAGTCATTATCTTCAGCGTCTGATGAAGGTTCAAATTTCGTGTACAAACTCTTCTCCTTTCTTTTTCTCTTTCTCGTAGAGAAGAGTTTATCAAGAATAAATGGTTTGTTTGCTTGCTTGATTGTTTATATGTCCGCACGTCACTGATTGGCCCGAGAATTATGTAAAGGTATAAAAGGGATAATTTTTATAAGGGTTGACCGAAGGGTAATCGAGGACGGGGAATTCAAATCTGAAGCCTACTTTCTAAAAATTCTTTTAAGCTAAAATGTTTTAAATAAACGACAAATTTTTAACAAAAAATATTTGTTTTTGTGAGGTTTGGTCAAAGGCAGTTAATGTCCGGGAACTTGAATCTGACTTTGATTTTTTTTGTTTTATAAATGAATAGCTTGACAGTAATTTAGAAACACGATTTCTACGAGAAAGAGCTGAGCGAGTCTTTCGACAAGCGCTACTTGTTGTTTACACAAATAATTGGCATCCATGGAGTCATATATCATTTTTTTGAAAGTCTTCATTTTCGTAGATAGTGTGTAACAGGTGATCAAAATCGAACAATAAACATGTTTGATAAAGTAACATATCTCGGTCCGAAATATAAAATGGATTAAGTTCTATGGCTTATGTTTTGCATACAGGGCACAGAAGATGCATCATGACACAAGGTTCTTGATGTTATTTCATCGTCAAATAAAGTTGCTCATATAGGAAAAGATATTAATTCGGATGTTGATAGTTATTCAGCATTGTCTGATGATTATAGAGCTAAAAAACTGAATTAGCCAATAAATTAACAGAGCGAAATATTGCATAAGTTTTTTTGGTTGAATTAGTTAAAGATTATTGTGTAGCATCAAGAGCTATTGATGCTGTCAATTTAAATTACACAGCATTTGTTGTTCAAGGTGCAACTAGAGATGTTTCTTTACCAACGATCAAAAGTTAAGTGAATAGATTGAAACGACGTGAAGTCTTTATTATTCAATAATATTAATAATAAACAGACATATATACTGATAGATCAGAAACTGTGACCGAAATGATAAAATAGTCATTGACTGTGTTAATGTCCTCTCGATGTAAGAATGTGAGACAGAGACTATAAAAATGTACTTGTTTTTTCTGATTAGCTATCTGGTCTTGTATGTAACAAAATAACAACATGTATATATAGAAGAAAGCTAAGAAAGAAATAAACACACGAATAGAGGTCATGATGAAATGAAAATATATCATAACAGACTGTAACTTTTCTTCTTATTTACTTCTGAAATTGCCGGAAAACCAATATTTTGATTGAAATTTTCTACTTTTTTGTTTCTTTTTTATAGAATTTAGAATTATTATTATTTTCTAAATTTTAGTAAAAAGAATGTAACTCTTATACTTGAAAAATATATTTTTTTTGCTCTTAAATATTTGTTCATTTGAAAATCTCTATGGTTGGAGCAAAATATTGATTACCTTTGTTTATAGATGAGAAGGAAATTCATTTAAATACCCTGTATCTATTGGTTTGACAACCAACGGTGGTTCACTTCTAGGCATTAGATAATTGAATTTATGTTTTTAATTTCTGTTTTGATGGTTTTCACTATAATTGAATAACAATATCGATACTATTTGTATAAGTAAAAGGTTTCCACATTTTAAGATAAGATCAGGTACAACATGATCTATCCCAGTTACTGTTGCTACAGATTTTCAAAAGTCGACGGTTGAAATTGCAGTCGTCTTAATGCTCGATATATGAGGACCCATGTGCTCGTCTTATGATAGTCAGTCGAGGTTGACGGTCTGTGTATGGCCGCTGCTAACGATTAGACAAGAGCTTTAACTTTAAATTTCTTAAAGTTAAAGTGTTAAAGTGAATTACTTTAATTAATGCTTAACATTTTAAGTGTCTTACTTTAACTTTAAAGTTCAAAGTCACAGTTAAAGTTCCATCCCTAGTTCGACTGTAGTAGGATATTTACTTTTTTGTGCTACTTGTTTTTGGAAATATCTCTGATGTTTTTTAATGATACACATTCATGAAGGTAAAAATGATGTTTTTGTTCGTTACTCAGCATATGAAGCCCAGGTGAAAGAGTACGGCATGAAAACGGAAGCTGAATTCAATCACCTGGTAGAATAAAATTGTTGATATGTAAAGTAACCTTATTACACTGATCGTCTGATGTGATCTCGAAAAAAAATTATTCTCACTCGGATTAAAACTTCGAGGGATGGTATTTTTTGAACTCTAATTACGATTTCGACTCTGAAAAATCTTGCTTTCGTAATCCTGCTTCGGAATCGGAGTCAAGTTGTGCATTCTGGTGCAGGGCTCTATTTATTACATCGCAGACGAATATTGCAGTGCGCTCAAGTTGGAAAAAACCAAAAAAAATTCTTTAGATAAGAAACTTTCTTTTTCTTTACAATATCATGCGTCATGTCGAACGTTGTTGTCCGAGATACAAAATAAGTTACACAGAGAAATAACAAACAGAATAGTGTAGTAAATAAACTTTTTTTTTTATTCGCATTGTGTCAGTAGAAAAGGAGCTTCAAACACCAGTTCTCTATAATAAAACTTCGACTGTTTGGCAACAATATCAGCATTGTGAAGGATATTCTTTGTTAGATATTTACATAAAGAGCATTTATGACGATGACGCGGAAGTGTCGCCAAGTGAAAAATAATGGAAGGCGGATGATTTTTTTTTGAAAGTTTTCTAGTTATTAGTTATGAGATTTTTCAAAAAAATGTTGTAAATTGTCGAACAACAAACGAAACTTTTGAAGGTTGAGGAGTCATTCGCTTCCCGACTCGCAACATCCCTACCATGGCAACCACACAGCTCTCATCTTTATTGTGAAACTAATCCGGTATTATTATTCTTTTTTTCTGTTTTTCGTAGTAAACAACGATTCGAAGAGGTTCAGTTTCACGTGAACCAACGCAATGGATCCAGATGTACCACGCTTACCCGAAATAAAGACACCAAGGAAGCATGAGCGGAATCCAAAAGTATCTAATGTTGTTGATAATTCACCTCTTTCACCATCTCAATTGGATATCAATCCCATACGCCTACCAGCAATAAAAAAATTTGACGAAATTGCATCGAAACAAATTGATGGTAAGTGATAGCCCTACTCTTTGTTGTAATTGCTGTTAATTTCATTATGAATTATGAAATCTCTTATTTTTCTTTCTTGCATTGACAGTGAAGTTATTAGAGACTGTTCTACGAGAGCTACTGTCGAATTTAGCTGGCCTCAGCGTCGATGGTAAAAGTACTGATGACCCTGAACGGCACGACATTCAGTGCAATGGATGTGAAACAGAGGGTTTTAAGATTGATCGATACAAATGTTTAAAATGCGATGACTATGATTTATGTGCTAGCTGCTTCGACAGTCGAAAAGAAACTGAGCAGCATAAAAGTGGACATGCAATGGTTCATTACAAATTACCAAAAGAATTGTTAGGTCGTAAATTTAATAATGATAAAGATGTAACTATGAAAAATTTGCAACAAATTTATGAAAACGAAGTTAATGACACTAGCACCTGTAATGGTTGTAAAGTTAAGGGCTATAAAGGATTACGTTTCAAATGCGACATCTGTCCAAACTATGATCTTTGTCAGCAATGTGTTGATAACGGTAAAACTACACAAAATCATACGTTAAATCATCCAGTAATTGTTGCACCAAAAGAATCTATCCCACGTATCGATATAAACGATATTCAGTACGGCGATAATGACTATCTCGGTAGAGGGGCTTTTGGTAAGTGTTCAAACGAGAAACTTAGTTATCAAAAACATATTTTTCAACTTCTTCTTTTATTAACTAGGTGCTGTATACAAAGCAAAGTGGATTTCTAAAGGCCTTAATGTGGCTTGTAAAGTTATACACGTCAATGCTGCTACGCCTAAAGAGATAGCGACAAGTTTTTTCAAAGAGCTTGCAGCTTATCGTGAATTATCAGGGGCGTACATATTAAAAATTTTCGGCTACGCCTATCAAAAGCTACAAAACGGTGATGATAAGTACATGCTAATAATGGAATTTCTATCTCGAGGAAGTCTAGCTGCTGTAATTCACGGCCCAGAAAGACTATCATTCGATCAAAAAATCAAAATAGCTTTCAATATTGCTAGTGGTATGCGTAAACTACATCAACATCATATGATCCATCGTGATATTAGACCTGATAATATTCTCATTACATCCACACTGGCAGCTAAAATTGGAGATATGGGTATCGCTCGTGCTATGGAGCACAGCGTTGCACTGACTCTGATTGGATGTACCCATTTTATGCCCCCTGAATTCTACACTGGAAAATATGATCAAAAGCTGGATGTTTACACTGTTGGTTTGACCTTGAATGAACTCTTCACTGAAACCAAACACAACTTTGAAGGCCTGACTAGAAAAATAACAATAACGAAACAAAGTCCAGTATTTGAAGAGTTGATTTCTTGCTGTATTCTTGCAGATCCAAACTTACGTCCCACAGCATTTGAAATAGAAGCAATATTTAGTTTGTATTGTGTTGCATTTGCTAAAGTTAGTTCCGTATTAGATCCAAATTATGAAAAGCTATCCGTACAGAACAAAAATGTAATTTTCTTAAAATTTTATGGTATGGCTCATGCAAGAACGAAGAAATTGATTGACAAATTATTTAGAAAAGCAGCTCAGGTACCTGCAATTGTGCCAAAACCGCCACAACTAGCTAGAGTAAACCCAGTAAAGCCGCCCCTCATTCCAGGCAAACAGATAGATTTCACAACTTCGATCGTTTGTCCCCATTGTTCGACGGCTCTCAGCTGCACTAACTACAAAGAAGGTTCGAAGCTACGTTGTCCTACTTGCAGTAAAGTATTTAACGAAGTTGTATGCCCGCACTGTAGCCAATCGAATTATTGGAAAAACGGAGACTATAAACAAGGTCTCATTGTTATATGTACTACTTGTCAAGCTAAATTTCAGCAGCTTAATTGCGTTCACTGTTCTACGAGTAATGTATGGAAGAATGCAAACTATAATCCTGGTTTACGTACAAGTTGCTGCAGCTGCCACAAATTCTTCACTCATATTAACTGTCCTCATTGTAAAGGAGTAAATGTGTGGACAGATACAAATTACAAGGCTGGTCGCAAAGTTACTTGTGTTGATTGTAAGAAAAAATTCCAACATATCAATTGTCCTCATTGTCACAAATCTAATGTCTATCGCGATGCAAATTTCAATGATACTACGATTTGTACTTGCCCATCCTGTAAAAGAGCTTTCAATCACGTCAATTGCCCGCATTGTTATGATGCAAATGTCTTCAAAGAGGCGAATTTTCACCCAGGAAAAGTGTATACGTGTAATTCATGTGATAAAACTATTCAAAAAGTTTGCTGCCCGAATTGTGAAGCCATTAATGTTTCGTTAAACGGTGATCATAAAGAAACACGAGGTGTACGTTGTTGGTCATGTAACAGAGTATTTCACTGTGTGAATTGCTCACACTGTAATAAAGCTAACTTTTTTAAAAATGGAAATTTCAAACAAGGACTGGTTTACAAATGTGTCACTTGTCAAAAAAATATTCAAAAGGTGGAATGTCCAACATGTAGTTTAGTTAACGTATGGCCAGACGGTAATCTAGCGCAAGGGCAGATTGAGAGATGTTTTTCCTGTAAATCAACGCTTTTTTGTCTAAACTGTCCGTACTGTAATGCTTCTCATGTTTGGGAGGCGAATCAATATCGCCCAGTAGCTCGTGTGAATTGCAATTCATGTAAAAAATCGTTTTATTATATTAATTGTGTGGGTTGTGGAGTTGCTAACTTTTTCAAGGACGGTGTTGAGTTTGGACGTAATTATCGATGCTATTTCTGCCAAGTTATCTTTTTGGTTCTTTGGTGTCCACATTGCAATCATTATATTATTCGGTCATCAACTTATAAACAGGGTGTTCCTACAACGTGTGACAAATGCGAAAATCATTTTCAGCATGTCTGCTGTCCTCACTGTAACACAGCAAATTTTTGGAAAAACGCTGACTATACACCTGGAAGCATAGTAAGATGTTGCGTCTGCAAAATGGAGTTTTGAAGCACTTTATCAATCACTCATATTCATGAATCAATCCTGAAACTGTTATACCAGTGAGCTTTTTTCATTTTTTTTATACTTAACCAATCTATTCTTAAACAAGATTGTTACTATACACAAGAATAAAATATTCATCTTGAGTGTAGAATGGATATGAAGTGCCATGATCAGTTTCGGCCACATTCAGTTCATTTCGTCAAATAAAATTAGAGGAATGTCATTAGTGAACCTTTTATTTTCAATATCAAAAAGGATAGATATTTGAGCGTGAACAGTGACCCTGATACTCCAAAGTTCATTTGCTAAAATAACTCCAACTCGTTGCCCAAAAAAATAGGCTTTTTTTTTACTAATATCAGCTCCAGAAGTCAAGGCAGGTGGATGCTTTTGGAATAACTTTTGATAGAGACAAAATAGAGACTTGCGCTTTTCAGCGTATGACAGCCAAGAGGCAAGACCATATTTTTATAAGCAAAATCCTTTTTGGTAAAGATTTCTAAGACTGGATTCAAAGAAAATCTTTAAAAAACGACGCTATTTTTTTGAAAGTTACCATAGGAATGTATTGATTTTTTTATCTGGATAGATAGCCCACAGTCTCCTCTATAATACTAGATGTAAACGAAAGTTCTATCTCATAGCGTTTTGGAGAACTAAGCAACTTTCTCGAAACTCTGGGACTCCCTTTGCTGTAAGTGCAAAACTATTATATACACATGCAAACAGAGATTATCGACTACGCTGAACATCATGGTGACGTTTGCTTTACTTTTAGAATAGTTTCTTTTTCTTAATTATTCATAAGGATTATTCATATATGGTGTTTTCATATGAAAAAAAGGTTCGCATAATCGTTTATACATTCTTGTTGCTTGAATATGTTGAAAAGATATGAAAGAAAATAATTTTCCACTCAGAAAATCCTATGAATCATCAGTAGAATCATAGTTATTTGATGAATAATTGTCGATATCGTCGTCACTCTCGGTCAGATCATTTTCAAATTCTTCGATGTTCTTCTCTGAAATTTTAAAAGTTTTTTCATGTTTTTAAACATTCTCGAAAATAACTAGAAGCATGCTCAGGAGCACATGCTGTCAACCACTTGCTACATAGTTGAGCAGCATCATTCAAGTTAAAAAGAACATTCTGCTGTCGTACATAATTCTTTAAACCAGCCCACGCAATCTCATTTGGATTTAACATACAATGTATCACTGATATTCTAATAATTTTCAATGCCATATTTGTTAGCTATTTTATCAACTATGAATTTTTTTGGTGGTAATTTATTAACAGTTAATTGAATTAATTCTGCTTTTGTCACATAAGTTCAAGTCTGCCAATTGGTAATTTTGAAATGGGATTTACCAAAACTGGAATGGAGTACAATTAGAGTACAATCTTTTTACAATGGAGTAGATCGTTACGATATCTAACTTTCTGAAGTGGAAAAATTTTGTTGGAAAATCTGATGGAAGAACACCTCCTTAATTAAGAAAAAAAGCAATATCCTATCTGACATTCTAATAGGATCAACTTAGTGTTCATCTTTTTACAAAAAAAGCATTGCTACATGTAAATTATAATTTTGAAAACAATTTAACCAACAAACAGGAATAGAAAATTTTATGTTAAGTCATATTAAATATGTGAACAGCTAAAATAAAGTTTTTTAATATCACTATACTTCTCTGAAGGTCGAGCATACTGGATTAATTCAGATTCATTTTGAAAAAATGTTAAAAAGGCATTCATTATATTCTATCTTACAGTTCAATCTTATTTGTAATTCATCAGTCTCAGGTCGATTGGTAGAGTGGCTCATTAGCCAGTTCTTTGGAAGCACACTTCACCATAAAAGCATCTATAAAAATGGTAGAAGTCTATCAGAGAACGTATCAACAGCTGACAAGAGTAAATGGAGAATATCTCCATCCGAACATAAACTTGATGATTTCCCATTAGTATGATCATTAATGGCTTGATTTAACAAATTGATTTTATTTCGGTACAGTTTCATCAATAGTCTTTCTTCCCCAAAATGGTAATTAATCATATATAAAGTTCGAAATTCGATTATTTGTTTGTCTTCATTAAATACTTGACACATAATCTCGTTGGCATAAGGTATTGCTTCAAGACTTTGATCAAATATACATGATGAAATAATAGAAAGGGTTAATGCACTGAATTGAGTATAATATCAATGGAATCAATCGATGATGACATCGAAAATAATGAATCAATCGTTTTGACTATTTCATAGGACATAATGGATATCATTCATCGAAGATTTGTAAAACGAAAAGCAGGATTAATTATTTTACGTGTTCGACTATGTCCTTCATTGTTACTAACCGAAAGATTATGCACGCCAATGAATGATTTGAACATATTAATTAATAATGATGTTTTCTCGTAGTATTCAGCTTTTGAACGACGAAGAACATCAGCAATAAAGTCAGGATCAAAAAGAACAAAACATGTCATTGGACCAATATTGATAAGATAATAATGGGCATGTTTTTGTGCTAGTTTATTGAAATATTCGAGACTTTTATTTTGTTTACTAGGTCGAATGAAACCAAGTAGTTAGTCAAAAAAGGGCACAAATGGTTCTGCAAGTTCCCCTTGATTTTGGAATATTTTATATAAAGATTTTTATAGACGAATCAATTTCAGATAAATCAACCTAAAATATATTGATCACAAAGCAAGTGAAAAACTAAATCTGGTTAAAAATCTAGTTGTTTATGTTAACGATGTTAAATTAATGAAACTTATTAGTAATGAAAAGTATTTGGATTCAACGACTCATGTGATTGATATTTCATTATTGAAAACATTCTAATTCATGTTATGTTGAGAAATAATGATATTATACAATACAAGATCCATCGTGGTACCATGTTTGACCTATTTTTAAAATCAGGGATTTTCCCATACAATTATTTGCAATGACGACAACATCAGAGATGATAACAAAAATAATTCTATTCTTAAATATCTTCCTATCATCGGATAATTCATTAGCAAGAAAAAAAAAGTCTTCCATGTAATTTTCTCTTCCCATTGCAAGTTGTTATTCTTATAAAACAGAACGAACAAAAATGTTTTGTTTTGTTCTTTACCACGTAGAAAAAAAAGATAAAAATATCAATCATCAATGAGAAGATAATTTAGTTATGGTAAAAAAGAGAAAAAAAATGGAAGTACCGAATCGACTGATGATATTCTCTATACGAGTAGAGAACGATTTATCATTTGCATATCATACATATATAGCAAGGTTCTTAACGAAAGTAAATTTCAGTTTCATTTCTTTCTTATAATCAATCGTTCTTGTAATAGAATACAAAGAGCACTAGCTTTTTTATTCATATATTTTTCTCAATAGCCAACAATGATAGATTCAAGTAAAATCGACAGAATTGAAGCTCATGGTAAGGAAGTACAGCTGGGAAAAATCATTGAGTCCACATTTGTATACTATTGGCCCAAAAATTTTCATGTATTTTGGAATATTGTAGTCTCAATCTATCCTGATTAGAAAGAATATTCAATTCTGCATTGTTTCATAAAAGAACCACTACTATCTTGTTGAAGCTCGGCTCATGAGAAATACAAAATCCTCCGTCAAGGATCATTAGATATGTGCTAGTTCGGATACTAAACCGGAGAGAGTAGAATATTTGCAATCGGCACAAAAACCTGAAATGATCTGTATACTTTTCAAAAGCTTGTGGACACTTTTATTTTTCTTCGAAAACCCGCTTAAAGTCCACTCAGGGATCGGTCCACAACCAAAGTTCATCGAAATCTTAGTCTGCTAGAACAACATACATGCTGACTACCTCAAAATTTATAGATAGATCCCTGAGAGGACCTCAGGTGAGTTTTCAGAGAAAAAAAAGTACTTACAAGGCTTTGAAAAGCATATGTACCAATTCAGTTTTTTGTGCTGATTTCAAATGTTCTACTCTTTCCAGCTCAGTATCTCAACTACTCCGATGAAGTCGGACCAAAACTAGTGGGAAAATTGCTATTTTTTAGATTTTCGGGCTTGGAATCGCATGAATTATACTTCATTTTCTAGCATTTTCAATTCTCTATCAAATGCTGCAGAAGGTAGACTGGCTCTCACGGAAAACTTCAACAAAATAATAGCGATTCTTATATGAAACAATGCAGAATTGAATACTCTTTCTGATTAGGATAGATTGAGTCTATAACATTCAAGAATATTCTTGCAAGTATTTAGGCAAATACTATACAAATGGGGTCCCTATGGTTTTTCCGAGCTGTACTTCTTTACTATGACTTTCAATTCTACCGATTTCATTTCAACCTACCATCGAAAGAAACAGCACATTTTCCTAATGAAGATCTTTCAGATGGCTATCATTATTTTAGCTTGTTTAGTACTTGATGTGAGTATCAATAGTTTCCACAAAATACATTAATTTATTTTTATCGAAAAAGAAATCAAGAATGCTTACATCTATAGGAGATGAAACAGGATATCAATTACTCCTGTACTCTATAATTTACTTTCAAGATATAAAATAGAAGATCTTCTTCTTATACATCTATTTGTATACGTAGGATGGTAGAGAACGTCAAATCAACTCTTAATATCATATCATTGAGAATATTCTTGAAGTTACTGATATTTGGAGTTTTAATTCAACCGAACAACGGTTTAAACGATGCGGAATGGTTTCACAATGAGATGACTACTAAAGTTGTTACTCGTTACAAAACTGCTTACAATATGCTAAACAGCGGAATTATTCAACCTATTCTCAATTTCAATATGAGTCTGGATGACTTGGAAGATATCGACACTGAGGATGACTATGAACAAAATGGAAATTCTAATACCTATCGAAAAAATCATTTAACAACTCTTGTCGATCAACTAGATACTGCTGCTAACAATGTTTACAAAAATCTTAAGGATGCGTTCTCGGAATCTGAACGATTGCGTATTCAATTGAATGAAAAAATCACTTCGACGATCTTGACCATATCTCAGCAAGAAAATGTCCTTCGTGAGTTAGATGCAAATATTGTTCGGCTTGCAACGGACGTCCGCCATCAAGAACAACAAGTAGCATTTGCCGAGCAGCTGGTACGCGAGCGACAAGCAGCCGTAGACAATGCTGAGCGTGAATTTCAGAATGCTAACGATCGTGTAGATGATGCACGTTTATGTCGTGGTAAGCGTGGCATTGGTAGATGGTTCAAAGAAAAGTTTAAACGAGTGGGAAAGGAAACGGTTAACGCTGTACAAAAGGTTTTTGTCAAACCGGTCTGCAGTGTCGTCAATAGGAAAGGTATTCATAATGCCAAAGATGCACGTACTTCGGCGTGGCATATGCTCAATGATGCTCGCCAACGTGTACCCACTCAACAACAAGAGCTAACTAGACGACAAGGACAATTATCCGACGTACAAACTAGACGAAATACAGTACATCAACAGCGTGATACTTTAAATCGGGAGCTCTCGAATCTACGAACAAAATATACAATCATTTCGTCTCTGACAGAACAACTTTTGAAAATTTTCACTCACATGGCTTCAGTAGTCGGCTCTGCAGAAGTTCTAAACAAAGAAATCAAACGTCTCATCGATTTTGAACTTGTTATTGAGCCACTTAATGCTTTGGCCCGACAGATGACTCAAAATGGGTTAATGAGTTCATTTGGATTCGAAATATCAGCAAGTACCGTTGCTACTCTTAATAATATCTTAGATCGAATCAATGAAAAACTTACGAATCTCCCTCTTATTATTCGTAAGACTCCATCTGACCAACAAATTCATCATATAATGTTGACAATACCAGAAGCGGTCGCTATGCATCGTAGTAAGTGATTTATAGAGATGTTCCAATATCAATAGCCAGGATATTTATGTATACCAATCACGATACTCTACATTAGGGATAATCATATAGATACCACAGGCCATCTTTTGTATGCAGTACTCATCTCGAGACTTAATCTAATTATTGAGCCTCAGAAACTATAACTAATTTAATTGTCAGTTATGCCGTAAATCTTTCGATAACAACCCGAATGACATCCGACAGAAAACAATGATCTAAATACTGCTACTGATATGACTATTTCTAGTAAAGTGAAATCGGAAAAATATAAAATGTGATTGCCTATTTCTGAAGCGATGACAGCAAGAACCGATACCTGGTAAATGAGATATGAATTTCTTTTCTCTCAGCTTCATCATTCAATATTGATCATTTGAGTAGAACAATTGTTATTCAAAAAATTAGTTTGCCTAACATTATCAAAATGTGTTCGTAAACAGAAAATACAATTATAATACAGATAAATTCTACATTTTGCCTAAGAAAAACAAATTAATCGGTTGCATTTTTCACATATGGAAGGGAATCTATAAGAGATGGACTGTCTGTAAGGGAGGGATCCCGAAAAAATCCCGGCTTAAAGCTTACACTTCAAGGGGGAAAGTGCTGCACCACCGCACCAAATTTTCTTCAAAAGTGCCGAAAAGGTGCTGAGCAGGTGCGGAGGTGCTGAAAAGGTGCGGAGGTGCTGAAAAGGCGCGGAGGTGCTCATACAAAAAGTCAAAGGTCAAAGTTCAAAGGTTAAAGGTCAGCACCTTGACCTTTAACCTTTGAACTTTTTTGTATGAGCACCTCAGCATTTTCGGTGCTGAAATGGTGCTGAAATGGTGCTGAGGTGCTGAAAAGGTGCTGAGGTGCTGAGCAGGTGCCGAGGTGCAGGGTCTGCACTTTCCCCCTTGTTACACTTACTATTTTTCTTCAAAAAAATATGTGAGTTCTACAAAAGTAATTTGTTCAGCATCAATAGAATTCGATGAAGAATGAAGATCAATAACATCATACGCAGTTAGTAGTGTAAGAATATCCATCATAACGTACCAATTTCTAGAGCATGGTATGAAAAATACGAAGTTTTGACAAGAACAAGATAAAGAGCTGCGGTTTTCATCGTCGAAAAGAGGAGATGAAAATGCATCGAATTCTATATTATAAAGTTATTTAATCTGATTTTTTCAAGATTTCAAATTGACCTGTTCCAAAGCCATCATATTCTCTAAGGTTACTACAATGAATCTTCAGTAATCAAAGAACTAGAAAACTGTTTGGCGCTTAGAACTCTAGATCTAAATGTCAAGCGACTATAGGTATTCTACTCGAGATACTAAGCGGATTTCTCTATCAATTTCTATGAGAAAATTACTCTTTTTTTTGGTTTTTCGTATTGTATAACGAATTCATTTTTTGTCTTTTTTCGGAAACTTCTTATTAAAAAGCTTCAGAAAACGTCTTAGAAAAACTTGTATTAAACGATACGTTTTCATCTAATCTTTCCAAAAACGAAAATCGTGGCTCTCTATCTTGTTCCTATCAAAATTTACTTACAATCAAAGAGTATTTTTTCTACATTTAATATATGATTGGTATGTTTAAATCTGATTTTCGAAAGAGTAGAAAATATATATATAAATACTGTTATTGTTGTTTAGGACATATTTTTTTATTATTTGTAGTCTTTTCTATAAATCTCCATATTAGTTAGAAATGAAGTCGGTTTGGTTATCTGAAATTTTAACTGAACCAAAACGATCCCATCTCTGTTCTAACACTCAATACCTTTTTCCTCACACAGTTAAAATTCAAAGATCTGACCATTTACATGTGAACTAAACATTCAGCATTATTACTGAAAAGTCTTATCATCCATTCTCTTCCATCTCCTATTAACTTTAATAATTATTTTTTGTCCTTTCTATCGATGGAAGTTATTCATTTTGTCTCAGAGAAATCAGGTATATCTATGTTTTATCAAACTTATAATTACACTGAAAAGACGAGAACAGATAGAAAGTACCTGGTGACGTATACTCTCTCCCTCTCAATGTGTCTTTTGTCTTTTTTAACGAAAGTTTTTTTTGTCACAATTGCCGTTCATATCCATTGTTGATTCTTGAATGAGAAAAAAACAAAACAACTATGCGAAACATGTTATCTCCAAAACTAGAGACTAGAAACTCACATCACTCTATATTTTTAACTACTGCTCGTCAAAAATTGTTCTTAAAAGAAACTTACAAATGAAATTTAATATTGTTTGTTTTTCTCTTTTATAGAAACATCATACCGCAGCCCTGGTATCCCACTCAATCTCACTACAATATGGATGCAAAATGGAACTACTATTGCTGGAGGTTATCTTCGTGCGAATCCATTAAGTCGACTTAGTTCTCCCCGCGGTTTCTCTATCGATGACAATCAAACTGTCATTATCGCTGATTGTTTCAATCATCGTATCATGGAATGGAAACAGGGTGCAACACACGGAGAAATATTAGTCGGTTCAAGTGGAAGAGGATCTATGCTCACTCAATTATACAATCCAACAGATGTTATTCTTGATCCAATAGACAATACTCTCATCATTTGTGATCAAGGAAATAAACGAGTTATACGATGGCCTCGTTACAATGGTACAACTGGAGAAATACTCATCGCAAATATAAGCTGTTATAGATTAACTTTAGATGATCGAAGATTTCTCTATGTTACCGACATAAATAAACACTATGTCAAACGATGGCGATTGGAAAATAACAACACTCGAGAAGATAAGGTGGTAGCTGGTGGATATGGAGCAGGTAGTTGTGTTGATCAACTGAATTTTCCTACACATGTATTTGTTGATCAATATTATTCGGTATTTGTCTCTGACTTGAACAATTATCGAGTGATGAAATGGACAGAAGGTGCATTAGAGGGTGTTGTTGTAGCAGGTGGTCAAGGATATGGAGGTGGTTTGAATAAATTTAGTTATCCTCAAGGATTAGTGGTTGATCACTTAGAAACCGTGTATGTATTAGACTCGAGCAATTATCGTGTGATGCGTTGGCCAAAAGGTGCAACTCAAGGAGAGATACTTTTAGGTGAAAATAAACCTGGATACAGCTCTTTATATAACGATTTGTGTTTTGATCGATATGGTAATCTGTATGTCAGTGATGTTGCTCATTATCGAATACAAAAGTTTCAAATTAATTCAACTGATTGTTTGATTAATGAGAGTTCGGTAACTGAATCAACGAAAATCAATTTCGAAACAATGAAATCACGTAAGTGAAATAAAATACACGTAACCCTCAATTCCGGTATTAGGCGAATCACTAGACTAACAACTAACATTATCAAAATCGACGATGCGAGCTTAACGTTTTAGAGAAAGCAATAAAGTATCGAATGATACTATATTTGTCTTCTTTCGTCTTAAACTCGTATTAAAGATCGAAGTTCGAAGTTTGAAATTTCTTTGGAAATGATCCTCTCAAAGAAAAATAGTAGATGCTCATGCATATTTTAATTCAGAGGATATTCTAGTACTTTTAAATGAAAACAGTTGTATTTAGAACAAGCGGTTACAGAAGAAATTATATAGCAAGCGTTAATATTGGTATCAAAAGACCTTTTGATGGTGTATCAAATTTTTCTAACAGCAATGTTTGCAGAATTCGTTTCCCATCGAAGGAAGTCATGCTCGTGATAAATCGTGAGCAATTTAGTTATTATCAATCTACAGTTAAAGCACTTGAGCATATGAAAAGTATTTGAAAATCAGGAAAATACTTTTTCCGATAGAGAACCGCACGGTTTGTGACTCTCTTTCTAGATTTCAGTCATTACATAAGTCACAAAATTAGTTCTACTACCTAAAATTTTGGGAAATTCTGTAACAGATAACTGTCAAAGTACTTAAAATATACGGCCAATTTTTTTTGATAACCCAATAAAACTATGAGAAAACCTCTTTAAAGCGGGAATAGATATTTTTTCTCAAATTTCTATCTATTGGCACTGTATCTGTTCAGAAAGAACTAGAGAAACTCGAGCTTTCTTTTTATTAGTTTTCGTTCGTTTATCAATGAGCTTTCAAATTTACACTCATCAGATAATTTTTCGTAATGAAATTATAAGTGTACGAACCAGGCGAAATTTTATGCGGATAAGTAAGTATTTTCCTCTATAAAAGTGTTCTATTGTCGTGATAATGAACCAAAGCAGAGAAACTAAAAAATGCAAAGTTCGTGAAACCATAAGATTCAGAAAAAGATAAAAAAATGAACACAGAGAAGCAAAAAAAAATTCTTTTAACTCTCGAAATATTTTCGATAAAAATCATTACTAATTCATTTATTCCTGATGCATCGCCTATGCTTACGAGTATCCAAATTAAAGCTTAATCCCATATTTTTACTATCCAAGTAAATATTGTTCGTTGAAAATGAAATGCAAAATTATGGTTTTCTTCTTTGTAGAAATACCCCATCGAGGCACTTCTATTCCTCTCAATCTCACTACAACATGGATACAAAATGGTACTACCGTCGCTGGGAGACATGACCGTGCAAATCCATTAAGTCGACTCAACTATCCACGCGGTTTCTATGTCGATAATAATCAAACTATCATTGTGGTTGATTGTTTCAATCATCGTATCATGGAATGGAAACAGAGTAGAACATATGGAGAGATATTAGTCGGTACAAGCGGAAGAGGATCTATGCTCACTCAATTACAAAATCCAACAGATGTTATTCTTGATCCAATAGACAATACTCTCATCATTTGTGATCAAGGAAATCAACGAGTAGTACGATGGCCTCATCACAATGGGACAACTGGAGAAATACTCATTTCAAATATAAATTGTCATGGTTTAACTTTAGATGATCGAAGATTTCTCTATGTTACTGATATTGATAAACATTATGTCAAACGATGGCGATTGGAAAATAACAACACTCGAGAAGATAAGGTGGTAGCTGGTGGATATGGAGTAGGTGATCTTATTGATCAACTGAATTTTCCTACACATGTATTTGTCGATCAATATTATTCAGTATTTGTCTCTGACTCGAATAATCATCGAGTGATGAAATGGACAGAAGGTGCAAAAGAAGGTGTTGTTGTAGCAGGTGGTCAAGGATATGGCAATGGTTTGAATAAATTAAATAAACCTCAAGGATTAGTTGTTGATAATTTAGAAACTATATATGTGGTAGACTCGAGCAATTATCGTGTGATGCGTTGGCGAAAAGGAGCGACAAAAGGAGATATTCTCTTAAATGAAACTCATCTAGGACAACGTTTACAAATGGATAGTTTGTGTTTTGATCGATACGGTAATCTCTATGTTAGCGAAATTACTCGTCATCGAATACAAAAGTTCCGAATCAATTCAACGGATGCTCTCGATAATGATAGTTTATTAGTCGAATCAAAACAAATGAATATTCATGGATTAAATGAACCAATCAAAATCAATTTAGAAACAGTTAATCAAACAATCCAATTAGGTAAGTAAAAGTAAATATACTATTCTTAATTCCAATACTACTTGAGTTATTCGATAGACAACTAAAATGACTTGTGATTTTCATGATTAATTCCCTGTTGGTCTGCATGAGTAAAGACGTGTATTACTCCCACCCTCAAGATTTAGTAGATGTGAAGTGTGAAGATATTCATCGAAGAATATGATTAACTGGAATAAAATCGAAAAAGGATGTCGAACAAGAAGAATTGCGAGCAGATCTAAGAAAAAAATCACACATGTGAGAAAAAATTGGATGATAATAAGATCGAAAATGCAGAAATGAGTTTTTACACGAAAAACAGAAAAGAGCTCACATTCAGAGAAGGAAAGTTCTATATAAACAGTAATGCTACAATACAATGAAACTTGGGCGTATTGTCTTTTAGAAATTATTCTTTAATGACAAGATAAAGTGTTCGTTTTCGAAATAGAATTTATGGCACGCTTACATCTGCAAATATTATTAGCGTCATTAAAAGCTTTATGAATAAGGCAATACTGATTTTTTTGATATTTGAATCCGTCCATTAAAAATGAATAATCTGCATGATATAAAGTGCTGTTTGGTTTTCTTTTAGAAAACAAAGAATGATAGAACTTTTTCCAAAAGAGAAAATACGAAACTCTGGATTCCATTGAATTCTGACGAACAATAAGAGTTAATAAAGTATATTGATCAAACTTTAGAAAATCCTACGAAAGCTGACCTCGATCAACTTAATTCAACAAAACCTACCATAATGAATTAAAATTCCTTGCTTTTACATCAGTTTTCCATCGATGTAGAAAATATAAATTCTTCTGGATTCTAATAGATACAATCATGCATCACTAAATGAATCAAAATTTGGTACCACTCATGAAAACTCTTCAATATATGAACCAGCTAATTTCATTTTTGCCTTCATGTCGGAAGTTCCAGGACTAATTTTTCTTCTTAACATTCTCATTCTAACTATAACCATAATCATTAGCACAAATCAATAAACATCCGTTTATATAATTTCTGCAGAACATTTTATAACACAGATCATGTCAGTTGAACAATGGTGGAGTAGACTAGATTTGTAGAACAATACCTGAACCATCAGTATATATAGAAAGAAAAACCTCTAGAACTTTCTATAAAGTATATGAGCATTAGCTTTCCTATTTTTAGTACGTCTGGAGTGTCTATATACATTTTTGTACATAATCGTTAAACAATATTCGATGTTATGAATGATATAATCCTGTTATATCCACTAATTGATGATGTATCTAATAAATATAATAATTTATTATATGCATTAGTACGACATATGTTCGTTGTTTATTTTGGTTTAACAACAAAGAGTTGTTAGCGTCCACATAGATGTGATTCTATGACGCTAACGTATAGTTTATATATATATTGTTTCGTTTTTTTTCTGTCCTGTGTGTGGTTTGAGTGATCACATATATGTATCTTTTTTTCCTTCCTATGATATAAATAGCTATATCACTATATTGATTATCATGAGATTTTCTTTCTTTCTATTATTGCGTCTTTTTTATTTTCTATGCTATGTTTTGATATATATTTCAGTTATTGTACTAGTCGTTGTCGTAGGTGTTGTGTTCCTTTCTTGTCTCGTCGTGATTGTTTTCTTCGTTATTTTCATCATTATATTTTATTGATTATCATCAACACCATCCATTTATTCATATTATCAAGATACGATAGGCTTTTTTATTGCGATTTTCTTGAATACTAGCAGGCTAAGATCCTATATTTAGTATTTCTGCCCTTGTAGATTAGGGTGGTTGAAGCCATTAGCTACATTCCCAGAACGAGAACCTCACAAGAATTATGTCTCAAACAAAAATATTATCGATTAACTGGTTTATCTATGCGTAATTTACTTTTTTCACAAAAGTTTTAACTCCAATTGTACTCATATGATGTCTAGATCATCATTTTTTCCATTGTAAAACAATCAAAATTTCTTTCATAACTCGCATCAAAAGATAGATTGAATGTCCATAAAAAGTATACTGATATCATAACGAAAAATACGAGATTTAGGCTACGTTTAAGTTGAAATTTTTGTGAAAAGTGGTGAAAATGATGCACAGATAAATAGATCAATTGATAATACTCGGCGAAAAAATGTATTTTGCTCTAATAAATTTTCTAATGACAACTAGCCTATGAATTATTCTTTCAAATGGTGGAAACCGCAGCTACCTATTTTTTGTGTGAAAATTAATTTACCATAAAAAACATGTTCAATGACATTTGAACAAACAAATTGGCAAAATTTAGATTTCAAATTTTTTTTCGTTCTATTTTATTCGTTTCGGCATTTTCACTTGTCAATCGTCGGATTCCTGCAGTATTTCACGAGATTCGATAGAACGATTTCCACCTTTGCAATAAAGAACTCAGTGTCGCACTATCGTCAATGTTCTTCAATAGCAACGTCATGTTAAAGCGATAAAGTCAAGAGAAAGACGAAAACCGCCTGATCAATCGACGTGACAAGTTGAATATTCTAAGATATTATCATAGAGGCATAATCATCCCATTGCTGACTATAAGAAACTGTTTCTTCTTGCGAGTTATCATCAAAATAGTAAAAATAAAGTGTATGAATACACTTAATCTAATTAACAATTTCGAACTAGCATACTTTCTGATTTTTAAACTCAAAACTTCGTTGTCATCCTTTCGACTACTTTGCAAATTCTTCATTGAAGAGTACACAAGAAAGAAATAATGATACGCTACTTCTCTTATTACAAGTAGTTAAAACGAACTTCATGAAATTCTTCTAACTAAAATCCAATGTTATGTTTGTTCTTTTGTAGAAACACCACTTCGAGGTACTTCTATTCCTCTCAATCTCACTACAACATGGATACAAAATGGTATCATTGTCGCTGGGAGATATGACCGTGCAAATCCATTAAGTCGACTCAACTATCCACGCAGTTTCTATGTCGATAATAATCAAACTGTCATTGTAGCTGATTGTTTCAATCATCGTATCATGGAATGGAAACAGGGTACAACATATGGAGAGATGTTGGTTGGTTCAAGTGGAAGAGGATCTATGCTCACTCAATTACAAAATCCAACAGATGTTATTCTTGATCCAATAGACAATACTCTCATCATTTGTGATCAAGGAAATAAACGAGTTATACGATGGCCTCGTTACAATGGTACAACTGGAGAAATACTCATCTCAAATATAAACTGTCATGGTTTAACTTTAGATGATCGAAGATTTCTCTATGTTACTGATATTGATAAACATTATGTCAAACGATGGCAATTCGAAGATAACAACACTCGAGAGGATATAGTGGTAGCTGGTGGATATGGAGTAGGTAATCTTATTGATCAACTGAATTTTCCTACACATGTATTTGTCGATCAACATTATTCTGTATTTGTCTCTGACTCGAATAATCATCGAGTGACGAAATGGACAGAAGGTGCAAAAGAAGGTGTTGTTGTAGCAAGTGGTCAACACTATGGACGCGGTTTGAATAAATTAAATAATCCTCAAGGATTAGTTGTTGATAATTTAGAAACTGTATATGTGGTAGACTCGGGAAATTATCGTGTGATGCGTTGGCGAAAAGGAGCGACACAAGGAGATATTCTCTTAAATGAAACTCATCTAGGACAACGTTTACAAATGGATAGTTTATGTTTTGATCGATATGGTAATCTCTATGTTAGTGATGTTACTCATCATCGAATACAAAAGTTCCGAATCAATTCAACGGATGCTCTCAATGATGATAGTTTATTAGTCGAATCAAAACAAATGAATATTGATGATTCGCATGAATCATTCGAAATTAATTTGGACACGACTAATAGAACAATTAAATCACGTAAGTGACAGAGAAATGGTAGACATATTAACATCTATTTTTGTATAGTAAGATAAAAGAACTCATTCTTGGGAAAAATGTGAATAGAACGCCTCATAAAGTAAAGATGAATGAATCATTGGATAAGATTTCTCACAATTAGTCTTGTGCCATCGATGGAATAAGAACAAAGAAAAAAAGTATCAAATTCTGTCATCTTCCATATTTTCTAGTTATCGATAAATATTACTTTAAATGAGCAGATTAACAGACTGATCTTGATGATTAAATTAATATATAGAATCTTTCTTTTCTGATAAAAAGCGGCTGACTACTTATTTAAACATATCACATTGTATATAAATAGACATATAGCTTCAATAAGTATTGGCAGTTTGGTATTTAATATGAACTTTGTAGATTACTTCATTGTCATTGTAAAATCTATAGTGCGAAGAATCACATTCTCATATGTCTTATGATTTTTGAAAATATTTCAGCTATTGTAAAGGATAGTAATGAAAGAAGAAGTTTATACTTTGATTAAGTTGAAGTATTATTGACTGTAAGTTCTTTCTCATACTAGTATTTTTTGAAAACTACTTAGGATTATGCAAAAGCATACTTTTTCTTCTAGACAACAGAAGAAAATTCTCATTTTTGATTAGAAAGTAGAGCATTGTCGCTAGATTTCTCGATGCTTTCCAAACCCTACGTTATTTAACTGACATGTTAATGAAAAGTTTTTGATTAAATCTGTTTCGTTTGCATATCATATACTACTGAGTCTTCTATTATAGATTTATTTTCTTTTATGAGTGCTAAATAGATAGTATTTTACTATGAAAAAAGGGAACAGCACAAAAAAATGCGCCTTCTCGCGCAGAAATCCGTTGAAATTTGTATTAAAATTTGAACGCTAATGCACATTATTTCGCTCAGTCTTTTGTATTATGTTGATTTTTCATTTATGGTTTCAGTAGATACTTGACTGTAGAAAAAAATTACTGTAATAAAACTTACTAGACATATTTGTTCTCGAACAACTCAATTAAAAATGTTACAATAAAGGTACTTGAGAATCAGCCAACAAAACGAATAAGAAAATCTCAATTTGATTTATGGAGAAAAAGGTTTTTGATTTCTTGAGAAGATATATCGTCATCTAGTATCTGCGTGCTGAGTTGGCCTCGAAAAATTTGTAACTTTTGAAAGAAAAAGCTATAATAAGAATAACTGCTTGATGACGACTAAGAAAGATGTGTTATCTAATCGAGAGATAATCCTGTTAGTTTCTTTGTTTCAAGTAGTAAATGTCTATATAGAATTATCTTGCTGGATGAGAAACTTATTAGAAGATAGAATGAACAAAGTCTATTTATAATCAAATTTTAGGAACACTAGAAATATAAATATTTATACATACATTTGTTCTTCCTAGTGACTGTACTCATCAAGAGAGTACGACTTGCAAGCATGAGTACTCCGATTACATCAGCGAGTTCTCTCTAAAATTCATGAGTATTTAAAATGGTCTAGTATTCGGAGACGTACGCGAGAAAATCTTTCACTATAAATCTCCAAAGGGAAGCGGCAAACTTGAAGTAGAAAAGTACATGTAAAGTATCTTAAAGTACTTCGAATTAGGATAAAGCACTTTAAATTCAAAAGTCTAGCTGTTTCTCTACTGATAAATCTACTCATAAGCAAAATCTCGTGTACTCATCGTCTTTTCCTCCGTCAAGACTCAATATATACAGAGCCAAATATACCAGGACGAAAAGAGTGCCGTGTGCTGATTTTCTATGGAGAAGTTAGGAAATTTAACAAGATAATTTCAATGTGCGAAGGTAACATCGCAAAGAAGTAGACTCTTCTAGAGTCTCTGAAAGCTCTACAAATGCTGCAAATCCAGGCCGTGAATGGTCTAAATGCTACTAAATGTAAAAAAGAAAAGATCAAAGTACTCAACTAAGATATATTGTTCTGCGATCTGGAAAACGTAGTACTCATATACTCGAAACTGCCGAGTACTCATGAGTTCTCGCGACATTTTCTAGCATGAGTACTCTCTTAATGAGTACATTCACTAGAGCTTCTTTTCAAGTTAATAATGTTCGAATATAATATTGGAAAACAGCTTCATTCAATAAAAACTAGATTGAAAGTGTTTTATCCAATCACTGTAAGTAATATCTATTTCTATTTTTCTACTTTAATATTCCGTGAATTGCAATTTATTTATTAGCTATATCATTAGAAATTGTACAGTCAAGCTTAACAATTTCGATTAGTACAGCGATCGGCAACAAATCTTCTCTTCGTTTAATTAACATTTCACAGAATACAATGAAATTTCGATTTTTTTTTTTATTTCAAAATGTTAACTGATTTTTCATTCGTCCACATTGCACTATGAGCGAACAGTATACAACTTTGTTGTATTACAGAAAAGTAATATTTACAATCTGTTTTGCGTGTCTATCATATGGGTTCTCAGAGTTTCCATTCTAACCCTAATATTCTATAGATACTTTTAGTATTTCAAATATTTCTATACAATAGTAGCAAATACTCTAAAGTTTTAAAAAGATTGGTAAAAATTGTAATTCACTATAATCTATCCGCTGGATACCATGACCTCAGTTAGCGTCTCTTTGAACATAAGAGTGCGTCACGAAAAGTTTTGGTGCCAGTAGCTCTTACGGCATTCAAACACGTAAAAGATACACAGACAAACATTTTTCCTTAGAAATATAGATTGCGAGTTATGCGTGGTGGAGTTTTATTTCACTTGTTACTTAAAGTTTTCTACGTCCAATATCGAAAAGTGTAGATTATCATTGACTTTCCTCATTGATTTATCGAGAAAATGGTTACATGCTCTCATTCCCTGAAAAACGCACTCACTATTGTAATTCAACCAAAAAAGGGCAACAACTTCCCCTTGGATAGAACTTTTAGCTCCAAACTACCTTCAGAAATTTCTTATTTGTACCATAAGTAGATATTATTCATTTTTGCACACGACTGTAATATATATAATTGTCAAGGATAACGATGATCCAGTAGAAGACCAAAAAAGTACATCGGTCTACTAGTATCACTGCTATCTCTAAATATTAGATTCATGAGACTCTTCTAACTCAAATCCAACATTGTGCCTTGTTATTTTGTAGAAACACCATTTCGGGGTACTTCTATTCCTCTCAATCTCACCACAATATGGATACAAAATGGTACTACCGTCGCTGGGAGATATGATCGTGCAAATCCATTAAGTCGACTCAACTATCCACGCGGTTTCTATGTCGATAATAATCAAACTATCATTGTAGCTGATTGTTTCAATCATCGTATCATGGAATGGAAACAGGGTACAACATATGGAGAGATGTTGGTTGGTTCAAGTGGAAGAGGATCTATGCTCACTCAATTACAAAATCCAACAGATGTTATTCTTGATCCAATAGACAATACTCTCATCATTTGTGATCAAGGAAACAAACGAGTTGTACGATGGCCTCATCACAATGGTACAACTGGAGAAATACTCATCTCATATATAAACTGTCATGGTTTAACTTTAGATAATCGAAGATTTCTCTATGTTACTGATATTGATAAACATTATGTCAAACGATGGCGATTGGAAAACAGCAACGCTCGAGAAAATATAGTGGTAGCTGGTGGATATGGAGTAGGTTATCTTATTGATCAACTGAGTGAACCTACACATGTATTTGTTGATCCACATTATTCTGTATTTGTCTCTGACTCGGATAATCATCGAGTAATGAAGTGGGTGGAAGGTGCGAAAGAAGGTATTGTTGTAGCAGGTGGTCAAGGATATGGGAGTGGTTTGAATGAATTAAAAAAACCTCAAGGATTAGTTGTTGATCACTTAGAAACTGTATATTTGGTGGACTCGGGAAATTATCGTGTGATGCGTTGGCGAAAAGGAGCGACAGAAGGAGATATTATTTTAAATGACACTCATTTAGGACGACGTTTACAAATGGATAGTTTATGTTTTGATCGATATGGTAATCTCTATGTTAGTGATGTTACTCGTCATCAAGTACAAAAGTTTCAGATTCATTCGACTTATACTTTTTTCAATGATAGTTCGTTAATTGAATCAAATGAATCGATTAAGAGCAATTTGGAAATAACTAATGAAACAAGAAAATCACGTAAGTGACAGAAAATATGCAATTTTCATTCTTTATTCTCACCGAGTTATTAAATTATCCGTTAAGATTATGTTTTCCTTTTTTCGGTGCATAACAAATCTTTTAGTGATTTTTATATTAGCTAATTGTTACCTATTCTGGGATGCATGAAAATGTGCATTACTGTTGAATTTCACTGTAATCCAGTTGTCACTAGTCATGGAACAAATTACTTTAAGAATTAGTTGTTTCGATTGAAGAAGTGCAGAATTTGTCCGTGTGCGCATACGACCGTACAAGAAAAAAGTTTTTAAATTTCTTAGCATCCGAGAAAATGTTTTGGAAAATCTGTTCTGTTGTAGATAAAATCTTAGTTTGTTTACATCTACATCAATAAGATCTTGCATCTTTTTTTCTTTCTTTCATTTTTGTTAAATTTTTAAAAGAATTTGTTTTCTCGTCTTTTCATTTTGTTCTTTTCCCTAATGTGGTGCCATTACTTGTCGTCTTTTCTCTGTTGGTACATATTATTTGTTATCATGTGAAGGTATGCGTATATACAGTAGATCATGAGCAAGATCATCCTTCTTCATTGGCAAATTCTTTCTCGTCTCTCATTTTTGTTCTATCTACATTTTTTAGACCTTTAACACCTCTAAACAATAAAAATATATCCGAGTAAACAGTAGGTATCATATTTTTATTGTGAATGAGCTGGAGGAAAAGATAAAGCAGAAGTACATTAAAAAAAACACTACAGAAACGTTTAAATTAAATATTTCAGAAAATAACTTGGCAAAATATCATTTTCAAAAAAAACAACTGAAAAACGAGAATACTTACCAGTGATTATGATGATGATAAAACTGGGGAACACGACGAACTAAATGTCATTTATTTGTTTTCATGCATACCGATCTCAACAGCAACAACAATTTATTCTGTCATTTCACCTTCAGTATCTGTTTTAGGTGCACCATTGATTCCAAGTATTCCAGCAAATCTAAGTACATTATCAGGTTCAACATAAAATTTTAAATCACTAAATGATATTGAACAATTATATGAGAGTATCAAATGTTCAGATGATTTATTTATGTTGGACAGTTTAGAGACAAATAGTTATTTAGATACGATCACATGTATTCCTTGTTCTACATGGAAAAAATAAGCACCAAACCATCTATTAACTTCTATCACATCTTCATTTAGTAAATTTCAACATATTGAATAAAAAGTCGGTGAATTTCTCTCACAACGAAAAACAAATTACATACGTGGTGTGTTCTAGAATAAGAACAAAGAAAACAGGCGTTTGAAGATTTTGTAAAGAAACATGAGAAAGCAAGAATGAGTATCGGTAGAGCGGCTCTATTTTCTATTCGGAGTAGTTTAGGTGGTCTTAAATTTGTCGAAATATTAAATCTACTAGATTTATTTGGAGCAGCTTTTAGTATGTTTTTTTCTGATTAGGTGCAGTGTAAATCAAAATCATTCGTATAACAATGATCAGATTTTTACACGGAACTCAATAAGATTCTTGCGTATCATCAGAAGATTAGCAATGAGCCGGGAGATCGTTCTGAAAAGACTAGATCTTGACGCAGAAAAGGTGAAGAAAAAAGCGTTGTGAGTCCAATCGGATCCCCAAGCAGCATACAAGGGTTATATAGGGATGAAGCGTTTTTCTTCGTTGAATTCTGCAGTAGAGAAAATTTGTCATAAAAAATTATTTAATTTTGTGGTTGAAAAATAGATCAAGTAGTGATTGATGTAATGTTAGACAAAAGTCGAGAAATGAGAAAAAAGAATGTCAGAAAAATCAGAAAATTTCCTCTGCTTCATATTAAAAAGATATCCTGAAGTATGAAATTTCATTGGTTACATTCACTGTCAAACGTATAATGCTCTTGAGACAAGACTATTTGAGATAAGGCTTTAATTATTTTATCTACTCAGTGAATTTAACTATTGTTAAAATAACCAGGGTCAACGAACCTGTAGTTTCTGAAAAAGGACAGTTTGGTGTCAACATGTCACGTGAGATTTTTATTCAAGTGCCTGCATCACAATCAAACTCAAAATAAATACCTTATAGCTCTATAATATAGCAGCTATCAAGATAGATCAAAAAAATTCTAGACTTCGCTTCTTAGGTTGAAAACGCACAGAAAAAAAGGGTAGCAGCTACAAGTGTATATAGTTCAATTGATGACACATTTTTAACTTTTCTTAGTTTGTAAATGAAAAAATTAAGCATGATCTCGGACGAATTATTCTAAACAATGCTTAAATAAATGCTAGTTACTAATATCAGTTCGATTAATAATTAATAAAGAGACAAAACGAATTATGACCATCTAGCTGCAGTCATTTCATCTGTTAAAAATACAATTCATGGGCATTTTACGAGTTAAATCGAATACTGCTTGAATTTTTTTAGAAAAACCACTACGCGGCATTCCTACTCCTCTCAGTCTCACTACAAAATGGAAACAACATGGTACTGCTATCGCTGGAAGATCTGATCGTGGAAACCCATTAAGTCGACTCAACTATCCACGTGGTTTCTATGTCGATGATAATCAAACCGTCATCATAGCTGATTCTTCTGATCACCGTATCACAGAATGGAAACAAGGTGAAACATATGGAGAGTTGTTAGCTGGTGGAAACGGTGCTGGATCGATGATGCATCAGTTAAATTACCCAACAGATGTTATTCTTGATCCAACAGACAATACTCTCATCATTTGTGAACTAGGAAACAAACGAGTTGTAAGATGGTCTCGTCGAGGTGGTACAACTGGAGAAATACTCATCTCATATATAAACTGTTATGGTTTAACTTTAGATGATCGAAGATTTCTCTATGTTACTGACACGCAAGAACATTCTGTCAAACGATGGCGATTGGAAAACAATAACATTCGAGAAGATAAAGTAGTAGCAGGTGGATATGGAGCAGGAAATCTTGTTGATCAGTTGAGTTCTCCTACACATGTATTTGTCGATCAACATTATTCAGTATTTGTGTCTGACTGTCACAATAACCGAGTGATGAAGTGGGTGGAAGATGCCAAAGAAGGTATTGTTGTAGCTGGTGATCAAGACATCGGAAAAGATTTGAGTAAATTAAAAACTCCTCAAGGATTAGTTGTTGATAATTTAGAAACTGTATATGTGGTGGACTTGGGAAATTATCGTATAATACGTTGGCCAAAAGGAGCTACTCAAGGAGATATTCTATTAGATGGAAGTCAAAGCAAACGATATCTTTTATCTAGCAGTTTGTCTTTTGATCGGTATGGAAATCTGTATGTCAATGATCTTACTCGTCATCAAGTCCAAAAGTTTCGGATCGATTCGACTGATACTTTTTTCAATGACAGTTCATTAGTTGAATCAAATCAATCGAATAAAATCAATGTAAAGATAACTAATCAAACAAGTAAATCACGTAAGTTACAAAAATTATGTAATCTTCATTCTCTACACTAGTTGACTTATTTAATCAATAAGTAAAATTGCTGATCTAGCAGGCGTACACTCAATTTTAGGAGATGCAATAAACTATAGTATGAGAGGTTTTTGTATATTTATTTCTTTGAAATTATATTAAGAGTTTGAGAGCATTATTATAGTTTTTCTTAAGAAAAGATATATTTTGAAGCAATAAAGGTATGAAGAGATTATAGGAGGAGAGAGTGTCTGGGAGACAACTAAACTTATGATTGACTCGAGAGATTTCAGTGTTGACATAAATCACAAGAAAAGTTATGTCTTTTTAACAATATTTTGCACATCTTTTCTACCATAGTTCATTTATTCTCGACCAATATGTTGAAGTTTGATCGAGTACAATTCACAGCTAGATGAAATTCTGAATTAGAGGGAATGTTTGAGACAATTGCTAACATAAGATATTTTTCTATCATTGGAGAGGATTGTAGACAACTCTCTCTTGATATGGGAGATGATTGCAGTCATTTTTTGTCCATAGTTCAATAAAGTTTGCAACCGATTTGTCTCAACTTAAAGAAAATATTCAATAGACCTTTCTAAAGTGGGAGATAATATTTTGGATCATTCTCGTCCTACTTTCACCGCTCTTATTTAAAAGGTATCAGGAAAACTCAGTTTTTTTTTCAGTTATTGACGTGCGTTCATCAATTATTGAGTTTTCGAATTTATATTCATGTTATAAATTATTTGTTCTGTTGATTTAACTATTTATACTAGCAAACAGTTTCTGTCTTTTAAAAGTATGTCCTTATATTGTGATTATGAACGAACGCAGAAAAAAGTACAAATTTAAGTTCCATGTTAATCAAAAGTCCTAATTAATAAAGAGACATAAACGAATTAGTCATTTAGTTTAAGCCGTTTTATTGACATCTTTCGAGTTAAAGTGAACATTGTTTGACTTTTTTTTATAGAAAAACCACTTCGTGGTATTCCTATTCCTCTCAGTCCTACTACAAAATGGAGACAAAATGGTATCGCTGTCGCTGGAGGATTTGTTGATAAAAATCCATTAAGCCAACTTCATAGACCACGTGGTTTCTATGTCGATGGTAATCAAAATGTCGTTGTGGCTGGTTGTTTCGATAATCGCATCATGGAATGGAAACAAGGTGCAATATATGGAGAGATATTGGTTGGTACAAACGGAAGAGGATCTATGCTCACTCAATTATACAGTCCAACAGATGTTATTCTTGATCCAATAGACAATACTCTCATCATTTGTGATCAAGGAAACAAACGAGTTGTACGATGGCCTCGTCACAATGGTACAACTGGAGAAATACTTATTTCCAACATAAGCTGTCATGGGTTAACTTTAGATGATCGACGATTTCTCTATATTACTGATATTGATAAACATTATGTCAAACGATGGCGATTGGAAAATAACAACATTCGAGAAGATAAAGTAGTAGCAGGTGGATTTCTATTGGGTAGTTATGTTGATCAGTTGAGTTCTCCTACACATGTATTTGTCGATCAATATTATTCAGTATTTGTTTCTGACTCGAATAATCATCGAGTAATGAAATGGGCCGAAGGTGCAAAAGCAGGTGTTGTTGTAGCAGGTGGTCAAAGTTATGGAAGTAATTTGGGGAATTTACATAACCCTCAAGGACTAGTTGTCGATAATTTAGAGACTGTGTATGTGATAGACTCGAGAAATTATCGTATAATGCGTTGGCCAAAAGGAGCAACCCAAGGAGAAATTATTTTACGTGCTACGTATGGAGGATCATTTTTTTATTCTGACAGTTTGTATTTTGATCGATATGGCAATCTGTATGTTAGTGATATCAATAATAATCAAGTGCGAAAGTTTCAAATTGAGTCAGGCGGATTTTAAATGGAAGAATAATGAATGTGACAAAACTTTTTTTCTATATTTACGCAATAAAATAATGTTAAAGAGATAATGTTTGTGTTTATTCACTTACATATCAATAGACATAATCTCATTTAGTTGTTGAATATTCTGTTTCAAAACGAGAAATTAAAGCAGGACATGGTCAAAAAGAGAAGTGAATTTGCAGTTTTTCAGTGTAATTTGGGATGGTAGTTTTTTTTTTTGAAAGAGCACTTATACTTAGTCTATCTCCATATTAACCCTTTACTCCCCAAGAGAGTTCTCGAAGAGCTATGAGTAAGCCAATCATTAATTTTAGGATTGTTAATCATCAGTATGCTTATGCTATATCAGTCAAAACATAGAGCTGTTTATATTGAGTACAATCCAATATCCATCTGGGTGGATATTTGGGAGAGCGACTTAAAATTGGTCATTCTCATAGGTTTATATTTATAAAGAAATATTGTTAATACTCAAGAAATTTATCGTCATTTCAATTTTGTTGAAAGTTTTCGAAATTGCGAATTCGTATGTCGAGATAACTGAAGGAAATATGCAGGATTGATAGTAAATTTGGTGAGAAGGTTGTCACTCATGCTATTAGGCCGCTTATTATATTTAGATTGAAGTTGTGCACATACAATTTATTTATAGCATCATAGACTAGAGGTATCGTGTGTTATATGACTTTCATTGAAGTTATCATTAATGCTGGATTTTTCTTTTTATCACTTGAAGAGAGAAACTGTTTACCTTGAAAGTCTAAAAGAGAACGAGTTGGATGTCTCGTATCCTCCAAATTAATGTTCTTGTTTGTCCAAAATACTATTAAGCCTTTAAAAAAAATCGTTTTCTATACGTATACATGAGTAGTGCCCGAAATATTCAATTGTAATACTAGTTAATGGTCCTTCTAATCGAGCACTTAACATCAAGACAAATCGAGGTTCCATCTTACTTATTTGTACTTATTAGATATTATTTGAGAGAAACAAATGAATACATTGGTTTTGTTCGGTGTAAAGACGCAATTAATTGAATGTCGTTTGGAACGAATGATCATAACACCGTCATTTTGATCGACATTCCATGAAATGTTGAGCTGAAAATCACAATCAACATAGCCATTGTTGATCAAATTATCATCTCGCTTAACATAACTTCCATTAGGTAATCGAACACCACGTATAGAAATAGCACTAGACAATTGATTGTCAGTGATTTTGGTGTTGAAAAGATCAGCATTAGATAAATTGGCATCAATAAAATTGATATTCTTAAGTCGGGTGGATGTCAACTATGCATTCATTAATTGAGCTCTTCTACAATCAACAAAAGACATTTGAGATCGTGAGAAAATTGTAGAATTAGCTTGTGCATTGATAAAACTACTATTATTAAAATCTGAGTCAATCAATCGAGCTGAACTGAATTTAATAAAAATAAAATTTGAATGACGTATGGTCGGGTTAAAACAGCTAACGTTAGTCAAAGAAATACATGTGAAATCTCCGAAAGATAACTCAGTATTAATGAACGTTATTTTAATCAAATTTGTATTTGGAAAATGGCTTTCTCTTAGTGGTGGACAGTCAATTCGTCGCCGCTCAATTCGTCGCATTCAATTCGTCGCAATCAATTCGTCGCATAACAATTCGTCGCATATTCAATTAGTCGCATATTCAATTCGTCGCGTATTCAATTAGTCGCATAAGACGTCGTCGCATGCTTCTCTCTTATGAGAGAAAGAGAGATAAGTGTTAATTAGTTTAGAAATTTTATTGAAAAATTGAGAACATACAAAATGAAAGAAAAGTGAGAAAATTGATTGAATTTACAATGAAATATTAGGAGAAATATTTTTTAAGTATTGATCAATTTGTAATTGGTCATAACCAAGAACCAAACGTGAAATGAGTTCGTCACGCTTACGATAACAAGCTTTTTTTGGCTTTGGTTCATGACCTTGAAGAATTTGAGCAATATCAATTTCAAATTTTGATTGCTCTAGACGAATTTTTTCAGTTAATTTCGCCACTGTTGGATGAGAGATAGCAACACGAGTGGCAAATGCGTTGTGCCATCCTTCAACAGCGTTGTTGGAACGAGGAAGATTTGCAATGACGCGATCATAAATATTCCATAATTTGTGATCAAATAATGGTTTTTTTCTTCCAACTCCTATGTAAAAGTACATTTAGAGAATTAATTTAAATATTAAAATTTTACCTCTTCTTTTTGGTTCACCTATCCAAGTTTTTTCAAAATAATTAAGTAAATTTTCGGTATCATCATCATCATCGAATTCGGCAGCCACTATATCAAATCCTTTGATGATATCAATAACAGGAAGAAAAGCAAGAGCAATTAATTTTTTAACATTCATTCGGAAAGTGTTATCTTCTTGATATTTTTTGGATAAGCCGTTGTCTTGAACGTGCCGCCAAACACTTTGACCGAAATGAAAGAGACAACCTAAGAGAGACATTAATTAATATAAAAAATTGAAATTAATATAAATCGTACCTTTGTGAGACACGTTTGGAAGTGATTCTTTAATTGATTTTATTGTGCCACTTTCAAAGTCAGTTTGAATTGATTCTGGATCAAAGTCATCTTGTTCGAGAACTTTTTTGAGAAAGCTGTTGTAATCTTTAGTGCTTTTACCAACTAAGAGACCATAAACAAGAGGAATAACAACTGATGACATTAAAGCGTGTAATGTAAATAATTGATAGAAGTCATCAGGGCAAACCTAAAAGAACGTTAATTAGTGATGTAAATTTCTTAATTGGTAACTTACTTTAAACGTTCCATCAGCGAACCAATGTTTTGATTGTTTTAATATTGATAAATTAGTTCTTGTAGAAAAAATTATCATTTCATTATCTTCATATAATAAAAAATCTTCATCACGATAAGTTTTTCTTAAATTGTCTGGTAAATGACCATTTGGAGTAGTTGCTGGTGTTGTACGCTGTCGACGAATTGTTTGTGTGATAACGTCACTCCGTGGTAATTGACCAGCGGCAGATAGAGGAAATGTTCTTAAAGCAGAATGGAGAATCGAGCTTGTTGGTTCATCAGTAGTTGCAGCACGTTGCTTAACGTCATTATGGAGTTTAATAACTGGAATACGATCTGGATTGGGTGCATGATTATGTGTTGTTGGTTGAGAAAGAAAAGTATCCATTGATAAGTTTGTGTGACATCGAGCTTAATTAAAAAAAATATTTCTTTTGATGAGATCAAAGCAGCGCTTTGTTAATTACCTTTACAATTTCGATTTTGACATCGAAAAATTAATTTTGTTATTGTAGTTCGTTCTTGAGTGTAAATATAACCTGCATGTACGACCATTGGTTTTCCTTTTTCAGATAATAGTTTTTCAATAAGAGACATTAGTAGATTATAGTTGAAAATAGCTTTATGAGAGTATTGATTGAAAGTGTTCTTGCTCAAAGAATAAAGTTTATTTATATTTTTGAGTCTCATAATTCAGAACTACAATATAATTATCTCTGTTAATAAACTTATGTCTAGTTCATTATCAGAACACAAAATCCAATTAAAATCTGATTGATTTAGCCTGTTGATATCGTTAGGAATTAGACACAATCACATAATACTGTTCCATTCACTAAGATTATCATCCATTTTAGAATATCAATATTTTAAATCTCTTTATTATCTTTATTTAGTAATTATTCTTTTTTAAAAGTTGAAGATAGAAAAAGCAATTATCACAGAGAGAGAGAGAGAGAGAAGCATGCGACGACGTCTTATGCGACTAATTGAATACGCGACGAATTGAATATGCGACTAATTGAATATGCGACGAATTGTTATGCGACGAATTGATTGCGACGAATTGAATGCGACGAATTGAGCGGCGACGAATTGACATAGTGCCTCTCTTAGTATTGAATTGTAAAAAATCATATTATTATAATAGCAACCAGAGAAACATTTGAACTGAGTATTATCAAAAATAAGACTAGTAGAAAAGAATACTCCTGAACCATGTATGTGAATAGAAGGATTATTTCTCATTGATGCTCCAACAAAAGTAACGCCTGATAGATTAGTATATGTAAAATCAACTTCTGTTGGTCGATTGTTATATAATTAACATTGTGCAATTTTGTATCCGGGAAATCATATACCAAGAAGAGACAGGCTGGATAAACGCCATTGTGAATTCCTACCGAAATCGATGTTATTCAATTGAGCAGTGGTTAAATCAAAAAGATTTCTATATGTCGATAATTGATCAGATTCGTATAAAAATTGAATGGCTTCTACATTTCGAGCTGGATGCAACTGTCGAATGACGGCGAAAGTCTTAGCTCGACCTCAGATTTTTCTCACAGAATTGATGGCTAAACTGCAATCATTTTCTTTGAGTAAAACATCAATTTCTCGAATGTAATCAATGAGTAAATTATCTTGAGGTTATGTTAATGCAATATTCATTTCATATTGATGTTGTTCTTTGATAAATTTCGATTGATTTAAAGCAATTTCTTTATCAAGTTTTTGTTGATTGGATGTATTCAACTCTTGTTCACATTCTTCACGTGATAATTGTCGATCTTCTAAGCATTGTTGTTGGGCAACATTTGATTGATGTAAAGTAATAACAACAGTGAATATATCTAATAGAAGAGGAAGAAGAAGAGTTGAGGCACAATCGAAAGTTTCTTTTCGTATTAAACCACAATAGAATTTATCTCGACCACAATCAACTCTTTCTATCTTTCACTGCTTATTGTTTCTTAAATATGTAATTGAATATTGTTAAATCCAAGGGTATTATTCTACAGATTTATTGAAGAGCATAATAAAATCAACAGTATCTCATTTCTTCCAATCATATTTCGACCTTTAAGTAGTATATTACTCATATAAGTATTCTACGACATGTTTGAAATTAACAAACAATTCTACTAGTTCTTGTTTTATTCATGAGAAATTTCAATAAGAACAAACAAAACAAATATCCATGGTGTTAAACATGTGAAAACGAGAACGATTCTTGATGAGTTTGAGTAGTATTTTCTGCATCATCTTAGATAAGTATCAATTCAGTTTGAACATGAATGACTAAACCTTCAGCATATTTACTTTGAATATGAAAAATCTGAATAGAATTGGTCAAATTCAATGAATCATAACAAAAAGAATTTTCTGAAAATGCAAATAATGAAATGGCTAATGTAGCTAATAGAAGATCGATATCAATATATTTTTTTGCTGATTTATTGAATGTTCATTGTGTGTGTTCCATACTTTCTTTTTCGGCAGAATTAGAAACACTGACTCTAATTGAACGATCATGGTAGGATAAATTTTTTAGAGCATCATTGTAATAAAGATATGCACCAGCTGCTTTGTTAATCGAAACGAGAAATTCATCGACAGGCTTTTTATAAACTAGATCAGTAGATTGCGAAACATTATGTGTATTAATTAAACATTGAGTGAATGGTATGATTTGAGATACTTGATAATAACAAATTAGATTGGATAGAAGTGTCCATTGATTAACAGTTAATGAAGATTGATCGGATTGTAGAAGATTTAATGTTGGTAATTGAAAAAGAATATTTCGGGGAGATATTTACCTCTAGTTTACTCATCTCACTTGCGTTGGTTGATGTTGAACTTTAACTAAACTCTTTGTGTTTCGTTCTCATTCCAGATTTAAAACATTTCTCAAGTCGATATGCTAGACATATATGACGATTATTGATATTAATTTCACATTAACCATTTGAATCACATACAAATGTTGTCTAAATCAATTGATATGAGGATTAAATCTGTTTGTGACCAACATTTCGTTTCAAAAACAGTTTAATGCATCACATATTCGATACTCTTGTAGAAGGTTTTGGGATTTTTTCGTTTGCATCGATGTTAATCTTGAATAAAGAATCCACTTTAATCTAAGAAAAAATTCTATAAGATCGCATGCAGGATCAAAACAAATCATTAATCTGAATGCATCGTTATTTGTTTCGTTCTCTCTAGAACGATAGTCGTTCTTTTATTCTTACTAGCGTCATATACATATATACCTCAAGTACACGTTTTTCGTTTTTCTTCACAGCAAGTAGCAAAATATTTCTTTTTTTTTTAATCTCCATATTTGAACTCGGTCTCATTGTACATTATCACAAAACTAAAGTCCATATCTTTTTGAGAACGATGGTGATAAGAAAATTTAAATATTCATACAATCAATAGCGTAAAAAAAATCGAACAAATTTAGCAAATTCAATGGTCTAAAAGTTGTTGCACTTAGTGAAGAAAGCTGTTTGAACAATTTTGAATTGGAAATGGAACAGAATCTGTATGAGCTAATGTTGCAAATGATGTCAGTAGGCTCGCAATGTCCGGATATTGTTGAGATAGATCATGAGTTTCTCCAATGTCATTGTCTAAATCATACAATTGATATGGTTCATGACTACTAAAACGAACTAATTTCCATTGTTGAGATCGAACTGCATTACCCCATTCAAAGTTCGTACAAAATTCAAAATAGATATATAAATGTTGAACTTGTGCAGCACTGTTATTCAACAATGTTGGTACAATTGATATACCATCAAAACTACCTGGTAAATGTTGTACACCAGCTAATTCAGCAACACTAGGAAGAAAGTCAGCAAATGTTGTGATTAAGTTTGTTTCAGTGTTGGGAACAATCTTCTTTGGCCATCGAATGATCTGAGGTGTTCGCATTCCTCCTTCATATAGTGAACGTTTAAAACCTCGAAGTGGTCCAGTACTATTGAAAAATTTGTGCGAATGACCACCTTCATTATGAGCACCATTGGCGGATGCAAACCAGACGAGTGTATCATCATCAATACCTAACTCATTGAGTAGCGCCATCAATCGTCCAAAGTCTCGATCAAGATAAGAACTAATCATAGCTGCATGATCTTGTTCGACAGTTGGCCAGGCAGTATTGTCAAATGGTTTATTGCTTGGAACCGGTTCGCCATCTACATCAATTCCTTTCCATCCGCCTGCATGAGGCAATGTCCAAGCCAGATATAAGAAAAACGGTTGTTCGGGATAGTTTTCGACTCGATTTCTAATTAGTTCAAATGCTCGATTAGTAAATAAATCGTGACTATAATTACATGTTTGTGGTTGATTCATACACCTTTTTCGAGAAGCATTTCGATTTAATGGTAATGGTATTTGAGTTTCATTTTCCATGACATAATCTGGATAATAGTTATGAATGATATTTTGATCTGTGATACCATAATAATAATCAAAACCATGATCTCTCACCCAACCAGTTGTACCAAGATCTCCTAAACCCCATTTGCCAACTAGTGCTGTATAATATCCAGTAGATTTTAGGATATCGGCAACAGTGATATCATTTGGTTCTAATGGCCAATCTCCACCCTCAAAGTCCTTATTACCTCTGATTCTTGAATGTCCATTATGCAGACCAGTCATCAATGTACATCTAGATGAAGCACAAATGGGAGCACCACTGTAACTGTTGGTAAATTTAAGACCCTCTTGTGCAAATTTAACTAAATTAGGTGTTGACATTCGTGGTTGATCATGTCCTTCTGGAATGTGACATGGATAAGGTTCACTTTCACAATAACCTAGATCATCTGCTAACACCATGATGATATTTGGTCGTCGTTGAGCACTAATCAGGGTCAGTGCATGAGCCAAGAGAATCACAAGAACATAGAACTGATGTATCGTCATGATGTTTTTTGTTATAATAAATCAAAACAGTTGGTTATCATGAAACAAATAGAATACACCTAAGAAAATGATGAATTCTTTTACACAACCAGGTAGCTTTTTATATCAGTAAGAGTTATGCAGCATGTCATCTCGCTTAAACGAAGAACTGCTCTTTCTTCATTGGATTGGTCTATGTTTTTATCTAATGCGTGTGTACTTGTCTCAACATAAAAGAACAGAAAAAACTTTCTCATCCATTCTACCATCCTGTCAGTGGCTCACATTTTTACAAGAAAAAGAAAGAAGAAAATGTGAATGATAGATCGAGTTTGTATTTATTTTTTAACTATGAGTTGTTACGAATATGTTGTCAAATTAAATGTATATAGGAAAAGCTGAGGGAATGCGTATATCAGATATACATATTTCCTGTGAAACCTTCTTGTTGTTTTTCTTGTTCTGGGCACATCAAAATGATAATAGAAAGAGAACAGACAAGAACTAACTTAGATAATTAAAGAACAAAGAACTTAAAACAAAATCGAATGTCTACATTTTGCAGTAATCAATGATAAAAACTGTTTGAACAATTTTGAATTGGAAATGGAACAGAATCTGTATGAGCCAATGTGGCAAATGATGTCAGTAGGCTGACAATGTCTGGATATTGTTGGGATAGATCATGAGTTTCTCCAATGTCATTGTCTAAATCATACAATTGATACGGTTCATCAATACTAAAACGAACTAATTTCCATTGTTGAGATCGAACTGCATTACCCCATTCAAAGTTCGTACAAAATTCAAAATAGATATATAAATGTTGGATTTGTGCAGCACTATTATTCAACAATGTTGGTACAATTGACATACCATCAAAACTACCTGGTAAATGTTGTACACCAGCTAATTCAGCAACACTAGGAAGAAAGTCAGCAAATGTTGTGATTAAGTTTGTTTCAGTGTTGGGAACAATCTTCTTTGGCCATCGAATGATCTGAGGTGTTCGCATTCCTCCTTCATATAGTGAACGTTTAAAACCTCGCAATGGACCGCTACTATTAAAAAATTCATATGAATGACCGCCTACATTATGAGCACCATTATCGGATGCAAACCAGACGAGTGTATCATCATCAATACCTAACTCATTGAGTAGCGCCATCAATCGTCCAAAGTCTCGATCAAGATAAGAACTAATCATAGCTGCATGATCTTGTTCGACAGTTGGCCAGGCAGTATTGTCAAATGGTTTATTGCTTGGAACCGGTTCGCCATCTACATCAATTCCTTTCCATCCGCCTGCATGAGGCAATGTCCAAGCCAGATATAAGAAAAACGGTTGTTCGGGGTAGTTTTCGACTCGATTTCTAATTAGTTCAAATGCTCGATTAGTAAATAAATCGTGACTATAATTACATGTTTGTGGTTGATTCATACACCTTTTTCGAGAAGCATTTCGATTTAATGGTAATGGTATTTGAGTTTCATTTTCCATGACATAATCTGGATAATAGTTATGAATGATATTTTGATCTGTGATACCATAATAATAATCAAAACCATGATCTCTCACCCAACCAGTTGTACCAAGATCTCCTAAACCCCATTTTCCAACAAGTGCTGTATAATATCCAGTAGATTTTAGGATATCAGCAACAGTGATATCATTTGATTCTAATGGCCAATCACCACCCTCAAAGTCCTTATTACCTCTGATTCTTGAATGTCCATTATGCAGACCAGTCATCAATGTACATCTAGATGAAGCACAAATGGGAGCACCACTATAACTGTTAGTGAATTTGAGTCCTTCTTGTGCGAATCTAACCAAATTAGGTGTCGACATTCGTGGTTGATCATGTCCTTCTGGAATGTGACAAGCATAAGGTTCAATTTCGCAATAGCCTAGATCATCTGCTAACACCATGATGATATTTGGTCGTTGTCGAATACTAATCTGAGTTAGTGCATGAGCCAAGAGAATCACAAGAACATAGAACTGATGTATCGTCATGATGTTTTTTGTTATAATAAATCAACACAAGTGAATGCTATTTAAATGGTGGTGTCTGTTGTTATCATCAAACAAACAGATTACATCTAACAAGGTATTGAATCATTTGAAATAATAACATAACTTTTCATATCCACAAAACTTATGCAGCGTGTTTTCTCCCTCAAATTAAGAACCATTGATTGCTTCATGTTGTTCATCTATATGTTTATCTATTATAATGGTCCTTGCTTCAACATACAAGGGCAGACAGTAGCTTTTTTTATATATCGTATGTAAAGAAACATGTCTTTGTCTTATCAGTATCATGTGCTTCACTTGTTGACTGATTCATAGTAGAAAGACACCGATGAAGAGTGTTCTTCTATTCTCACTTCTTTTCACATTTATTTGGGCAAGAAATAACCGTCTGATGACTGGATTCATTCAGGATAATCCATCTGCACTAGTGAATGAGTCTTTCATGGAAGATCCACCTCCTGATCCTCCTATTTATCCACCAAGATGGTCAGCAACTGCACATTTTCAATTTATCAATATGTCGAATAATTTCTCTGCTGGTGCTGGTATATTATATCAAATAATTGATTCCAATAATAAAAAATTTCGAGCCGATGATCTCTATTTTGCTGGAACATTTCCTTCGCCTTACGATACTCTGTTTGCATCATCTGATCCTGTCAATGTCTATCAATACTATGCAAGTCTTACACTCAATGGAATATCCTGTGTGATCTATCCCGGAAAACCAGTTACACTCTCACGAAATTGGATTGCAGAGTTATGTTCATACAATTCGACATTGTATTATCAGACAACCAAAGCCTATCGATGGAATTGTGCAACAGATGTTGTCACTTGGTTTATTGATACAGCAGCTGTTGATGGACGTCTCATATATCAACATACATTTCCTCAACCATTGTTTGATGTCTATCAGGATTTGTGGTTTACAAATTATACAATTATTCAAGAAGAACTGGATCCAACTATTTTCATTCCACCGAAAGGCTGGAATTGTCCAACCTATCAAACTTCTCAATTCATCAAACATAAGCTTTCCGTAACACTCTCAGTTATTCTTATATTATTCTACGCTTTTAATCAAAAATTATTTTTTGTACAAAAAAAATAGCTTAACATTGTTACATTTTCGAACGACTCGTATAAATCTATCTATCACAAAGTAAATATAATTCATTCACATCACTCAAGTGAATGTTTGAACCACGCAAATTGTTAAAAAATTGATACTTGCTTGTTGTGTAATGACGTCTTTCTAACACTTGTGAGAGTCATTTTTCTCTACATTTCTTTTCTGAATAACCTTTGGTTTCTTTTTGAATATATCTTATCTGAGAATAAAAAAAACTCATTTGTTATTGATACAAAACGTTTTGATTAGATTTCTAGTTTTCCGATCGTATTCTTTCTTGCTCTTTTAGACCTTCATACGGGACTTGTGGTGTCCCAATTCATTATGAAAATGGTAGATTACTTTGAACATTTAATGAAATAATCATCAAATTCATTTTTGTTTCTGTTTTCTTTTTTTTTCCACTTATATCATTACACAGTAAAAGAAAGAAAAAAAAAAATCGATGTATAGATAAAAATATAAACTTCTGCTATCAGAGAGTTTTAAGCAAAACAAAGAGTTTTCTCGAAACCTCACTAACTTGGTAGAAGACGAGGAATTATCAAATAGTATAGAACCATAGAGCGAAACACACTATCTATTGGTAAAAAATGCCATTTGAGAAGTTGAAATCCGGCTCTAGACAAAAATCAGTTGACCAAAGAAAGCGCAAATTCGCTGATTATAAGCTCGCAATGTACGAAGACGCTGTGCTGGCTGCTACAAAAAAATCAGGCAATAATTACATATTTAGATTCTTATGTTTTATTTATTACATCGGAATAACCTTAAGATATAAATATAAAAAACTTTTAAAAAATAACTTTATTTAGTGTTTCGATTGATTTTAATCTTGATAAGGATTTTTAGAAGTATTTAATAAAATATAACCATCATTAACATCTTTAGTAATTGGTACTGCATTTTTTGTTGTAGCATTAGAATCTTGTTATTCATGAAAATTTAATTTTTAGCAATTATCAATTTATTTTTCTAATTTTTGAAACTTGATATTCACATGGTTTTTGAGTTTGGGTTCCAGTTTAACACTATAAAAGTAAATATTGAAATTTGTTTAGGAGTATAAATTGTCTTATCTAAAATTCCCTTTGCTTTAATTAACATAGTTTGGTATTGTTAATGTTGTATTTCAATTATACTTCGGATTCAAGCACTACAAAATATACAATGTCGATTTTATTAAAAATATTGAATCATAAAAACTTACATTAGAATATAAATGCATATTATCATTATTTGCAAACATGTTGAGTATCAAATGAGTTGGATCCCTTCAACTAAATCAATTTTTTTTGCATTTCCTATTGTAAATTTAGAATTTCCCATGTCAGAGAAAATTGCGTCGTAAACGGCTTTAAACAGTACAAAACGGTAAAAGATGATGACCGTTTTTGACGGTCGAAATGATCGATCTGAGTTTTCTTAAAAGAAAATTAGATAGAAACCAATCAACAAAAATAAAAGTTTGTCTTACTTCAGTTGTTTTGAGTTGAAAAAATACATAAAACATACAGTAATCATCTGGTTCCTTTATTTTCTGTTGATTTTCTTGAATAAAAAAATGTAGTCGATGATATTTATAGCATCCTATAAAATAATATTATGAATTCATGAACAAAAATATTCAAATAAGGCTTACAATTTTTGTACCGAATGTAAATTTTCTTTGGAACCATATTAATTTAATAGTTTAAATATATTATAATAGTGATATGCAACGAATAGAAGAATTTGTTGAATCAATAATCTATGAATTTATAAAATTATACTTATTTTTTCTTTCTTTCTTCTTTTTTTATTCTATTTTTCATTTTTAAACGAAATGAATGAATAAGGAAGAAAATATAAAAATAGAAAACAGAGTAATGAAGAACAAATGATGATAAATCACTTTTTTAAATAACGATATGAGTATCAGTTGTTTCTTTTTTCTTCAAATTGAATATACCATCATCTTCAGAACTGTGCTGACGTTGAGATGATAGTGAATTGTATTAAATTCATGATCATCATATAATTAAGATAAAATAATGTATTATGCTGAATTGAATAAAGTTCTATAATAGTATAAGTTTTGTGACTGATTAAATCTTTTTTCACCATTTCCTAATGTAAAATAAATAATTCATGTGCTTATTTTGATGTTATTGTTGATTAATTAAATCATAATGAGTAATTGAATAATAAATAATAAAATAAACCTATTTTTTATTATAAATAATCCCTACAATAGAGATATATTAAAATAACATGTTTGTAGCTGCTTCAAATTTACTATTCAATACTCATTATGGTTTAATTATTCAAAAATAACATCAAAATAATCGAAAATTCAACTTCAAGAAAAAAGAAAAGAAGAAGAAACAATTGATACTCATATCATTATTTAAAAAAGTGATTTATCATCACTTGTTCTTCATTGCTCTGTTTTCTATTTTTATTTTTTCTTCCTTAATCATTCGCTTCGTTTAAAAATGAAAAATAGAATAAAGAATAAGTATAATTTTATAAATTAATAGTTTATTGATTTAACAAACTCTTCTATTCGTTGTATATCACTATTATGTTATTTTTAAACAAACAAATTCACGTTTTATGTAGTTTTAATTTAATAGTTACTTGCTTACAATCAGAACTGTAAATAAAATTATAAAAATTATGAAATAAACGAAAAAAAGATGTCTTACTTTTTTAACCCGTTGAGCCCGATGGAGTTCACCGGTGGACCCCACTATATTTTAACAATAAACTTAGTAGAAAAATGCTTTCTTGTCTTTTATTCTTAGGCGGAAGCTTACATATAATGTTGCGATTTGCTCTGCCTTCGCTATTTTCAAAATCATTTGTTATATAGCATAATGCTTCTCGTTAAAACAATCAAGACAAAAAAAAATTGTTACAATCAGAATAGAAAGTTTTTATTTTCTTTGTTGCTGAATGATACGCTTCTCTTGATTGTTGATCTCTGTTTTTCCCGTAATAACTACCACGACGTCTTCGGACATCACAGTCAGATCCTTTCTTTTTTTCGAACTTATGATCAGCTAGTCTACGCTTCGAATGAGTGGTTGATTGTTTTCTCGGACCAGGTTTTAGATTCCAGAATGGCACACCAAGAAGTAAAGATCGTACAAGACGGACGAAACTGCAGAATGATCACTTTGCTTTCCGTATAGTTTTCTTGTTATCAGTAACTTCTTCGTCAGAACTGTCAGATTCAAGGCGCATTCTATCAAAATCCATTATCGAGAGAACTCACTTCATTAAGTGAGTTAACGCTATCTTCTGTGTCGGTTTCTTCAGACGACATGTGAACTGTTCGAAAATTTCGGTCGTATTTATATACAAGACAATACAGAGAAAAGAATAAGGGAGAAAAAGGTGAAAACTTCCTTCATTTTTTTTTGCACATGCTTCGTACAATATGAAAAAGAACGAAAAAGTAATGTTGAGCGATTATTTAGTTGGTCAGAAAAGAATGATTCATTATGTAGTGATATAAAGAAGAGAACGAAAACGTCGTTATATATATTTATTAGAAACTAACAGTCCATAAAAATGAACATCTAGAAAAAAATTTCTAAGAAAACTGAATCGGGTTGAATCTGTTATTAAAGTATCACTGTTACTATTTTTGGACTACCCTAAATAGTATCATCTATTACGCATAACCAAAAATAGAAACAAACATTCGTTTTGTTTTTATTCTCCCATATAATACCTATTTTATCGTTCTTATTTTCATGTTTTCATTGCTTTTTTTCATATTAACATAAACAATAATACAGATGTATTTCATATATTAAAACAAAAAAGATAGATGAAAATTGATTAAACAACTCTTTAGTGATATATTCTATAAAAAAACAAAATCTAATTTAAATAATAATCTAAAACTTTTTACATGTGAGTATTAAATTTAAACTAAAATATCATTTACGCATCTACTTTGTAATGAATCATTCAATACATATTTTTTTCCTTTCTATTCTATACATAGGATTTTAAACTGATGAATATCTTATATTTATTTCTCGAAATAGTATTGCCTTTATTTGATTATTTTAGATATCATTATGCACGAAAACAATAGTTTGAATAATTATGATGATAATAACATAAAAAAGATTCAAAGTAATAGATAAACTTCATTATTATTCTTAAGATTGTTTCTTTTTTTTATTTTTATAATAACAATAGTTGAAAATAATGAGTGAGTCTGTAGAATATATTTTAAAAAAAAAAATATTTTATTTTTTAGATTATCAAAAAGTATCAAAACATATTTTGAAGATCTTTCTAATGAAATAATCTATGATATATTTGATTATCTTCATTTTCATCATATATATCAAACTTTTTGTCATCTCAATATACGATTTCATTATCTTATTACTGATTCAAATCTTCCAATTAAAACGAACTTTTCATCAATATCAAAATCAACATTTTATGATTATTATAAAAATATAATTATACATAATAAACAACGAATTATTTCATTTTATATATCAAATCCACTTATTTATGATTGTATTTCTTCATTATTTAATAATATATCAGATTTTGATCAACTTCAAACACTTTATCTTGATAATATTCAATCAGATTATCTTGAAATTATTCTACATCAATTATCTAATTTATCCTGTCTCTCTTCATTGATTATTAATACTATTGATTGTGTTAGAGATGAAAATTCAATTTATTCTCAAATATTTCATTTATCTGCATTGAAATATTGTAAATTATCCTTGAAACGAAAGATTATTAAAGATCTATTAATATTTTCTACCAATCAATACAGTCCAATCGAACATTTCATTACTAAAAAAAAGACACATTTCGAAGAAATCTATAATATTCTATCATATGTTCCTCAACTTCGTCGTTTATCGATTGATTTAATACAATCATTACATAATAGATACAAAAAAATAAATTTAATTAAATTAAATTATTTAACACATGTTTCTTTAAAATTAAATCAAATAAATTTTGATGATTTTGAACAATTAATGATAAATCTTTTTTCTACTATACAAGTTTTACATATATCATCAAATGATCGTAGTGATAAAGCATATTTGGATAATATTAGATGGAAACAATTGATATTATTTCATCTACCTAATTTACGTATATTTGATATTCGATTTAATTTTACTGTTAACAATTCTAATGATGAATTAAGATTAGAAAATCAAATTAATCAATTTACATCTCCATTTTGGATTGAACGTAAATGGTTTTTTGCACATCAACATCGACAATCGGGATATTCAAATTCTTTAATCTTCTATTCAATAAATCCATATAGGTATCAACAGATTAAATTTATCATTATATTAGGTTAAACAAAAAGTTCGCAGTCACTTTGTTAGCGAAGATGATTAACAAAGTGACCACGAACTTTTTGCTCAATCTAGTATTTACTTTTTTTTAGAAGAAAAAATTATACATTATATGATCGACCGAATACAAATACTTGTTTAATCGATTGTGAAACAAATCTGAAATTAGTTAATCATGTACTTATTCAAAGTGAAAAAGAAATAATTAATTGTATGAATTATTTTTCAAATGCAACTCAACTTACATTCGAAGTTGGCTTTTCTACTAATCATAATTCAATTGAAATTCTTCTTAATCATATTATTCATTTAAAACAATTAACTAAATTAGCTATTAATTGTTTCTATTTTCCATTTATAAAAATGATTGATCTATTATGTTTTACACCTAATCTTCATACATTAGAACTACAATTTATGCCTCTTCAAGAAAAAGATGATATGTCAATTCAACAAAGTAAATCATTTCGATTAATATCCACTACGAATAGAATTAAAAATGTGTCATTCATAAATAGATGTACATTAGAAAGGATTCAACTTCTTGTTATTTTATGTCCTCGAGTAGAATGTCTTACAATTGATACATATATGGATGATTTTGAATTAATAACAAAATTCTTATTAAAGAAAACAAACGAAAATACTAATCATTTATACTCATTACGCATTACAAGAGCAAATAATAATTATTTTCATGAATTCCAAAAACTTCTTGAATCAAAGACGATATCTGGTGATTTTTGTTATAAGTTATTCGATACTAATTTATATATATGGTGGTAATATTTATATATATGACTAAAAGATTTTATTTCGAAATATTATTTTTAAATAAACATATTTTATATTTGTCTAGAGGACGAGGGTGTATAAGACCATACATCGGCCCACTAAAAATTTTTATGTAAAACTATTCATACCTGGGTACAAAGTTGTCATCAAGCGTTTTCTGATATTTTCAAATGATTTGGGTAATCAGGCAATTTCCACATTAAGTCTCGAACACTTGCGGTAAAATGACTTTTACTCATTCGCTGAAATGGACTCATTAGACTAAATTATTTTATGTTATTTGAGATTGAAAATATATTGTTAGAATAAGCACCGAAAACTGCGCAAGTGCGTCCATGAATTATAGAAATATTAGATCCCTTTGAGAAATTTTTTTCCGAGAGATACACAACGGCTGCGGACATCCAAAAACATCGATTTTTGCCTCAAATTCGGACGATATCGATTGAAATAACCTGAGTGGAGGTCACAAATATGATATATTTGAAATCAGCGCAAAATTCTGAGTTGATCGATGTATTTTTCAAATAATTCTGATAGTTTTTATTTTCCTCGAAAAATGACGACCTGGTTCTTCACACGGATTTATCAAAAAAGTCAAACTGACTATGAGACACGAGCTATTAACTCTCAAAACTTACATAAAACTCAAAAGAGCAAAAATGATTAAATGAGAACTGTGGTGACCTAATCGAATTCATTTTTTTGGTAAATCTCTGTGAAGGGACCACGGCAAAATCTTTCGAGAAAAATGAAAGCTGTCAGGATTATTTGAATCGATATCGACCGAATTTTGGGACAAAAATCGATGTTTTTGGATGTCCGCAGCTATTGTATATCTATAGACAATGTCTTTTCTCAAAATTCATTTCGATACAATAGTATCATTTTGTAGAGCGTGAAAAAATCGCCCTTATGTATACACTGTTTGTTGGAAAAAATTTCTTAAAGAGATGTGATATTTCTATGGTTCGTGCACAAACTTGCGCAGTTTTCGGTGCTTATTCTAACAATATATTTTCAATCTCAAATAACATAAATTAACTTAGTCTAATGAGTCCATTTCAGCGAATAGATAAAAGTCATTTTATTGCAAGTGTTACAGACTTAATGTGGAAATTATCTGATTATCCAAATCATTTGAAAACATCAGAAAACGGTTGAGGACAACTATTTTATCCAGTTGTGAATAGTTTTTACATAAAAATTCTTAGTGCGCCGATTTCTGGCCTTATGTGTCCCTCTCCTTTCGTAATTATAGTAAATTTTGTTGAAATTTTATTAAAAAAGTTTTTTTTTGCGTACCAAACAAGGTTATTATTATACTAGGGAAATAGAAATATTTAATATTAATCATCTTTTTTTATTGTTCCACCGATAATATTTCTGGTACTATAGATAATGCTAAATCTTGTTGTAATTCTCCTTGATATTCTTGTAGTGCTACTTGTTCTGTTATGGGTAAGTCCGATTTCTGATCTAATATTTCCTGTTCTATTATCGATGAGTCTTGATTTTTGTATATCACGCCTTTTTCTCGTCCTTGTGAATTGTAATCTGTAATAGAGATGTCCACGAATTAGTCCATTCATGAATTTTGTTTGTAATTCGTTTTTATACGTTATTCTTTTGCTCTAAAGATAATTACGATCCCTATTTGCTTTATTCTTTGATTTGTCAACTATATTTTCATTGTTTCTATTAAATTTTCCCCTTTTTTAGCTTTATTCTAGTCTTTTACTCGTTTATTTCGAAGGATAAATGTTTATATGTGCCTCACTTCTTAAGCTCAATGTTAGTTACTGATTTTAGATTGATATTTTCCCTTAGTTCTATTGTCTTTCTTTTTGCGTTATGTTTTAATACATTTGATAAAAAATTTAATCCCATCTTCTGCCTACGCTATCCATTTCGCCTCTTTGCTAATGGTTTGAAAACTTTTTTAAAACAATATAATGCGTCTCAATTAACATTGCTCAAATTATCGTCATTAGATGTGTCTTAGACATTGAGTTAATATTTAACTGAAAGCAAATGAGTCCTATGTAATTATCATGGTCTTACAAAATGAGCTTGAATGACATATAATTCATTTGTTTTTCGTAGTTATTGTCATTACTGTGCTAGTCGATATTGTATGAATTATAATAGCAACTTATTTATGAAGGCATAACTTTTCTTTAATTTCATTCTTAGCTTAAAATTTGTTCAGATCTTGTGACGTTCATATATATGATTAGAAATAATGTATAATACTTCGTTTATAAGCATGTTAACTTCACAAAATGTTAGAAAGAAAATTAAAAAATGATCATAAAATTGTCTATTAATAAAGTTTTCATTAATCTGCGGGTTGACCTACAGGTTCAAAACAAAAATTATTCAACTCGTTAGACGCAACTGGTTAACGGGTGAGTTAAAACAGAATATCTCTCATGAACATCTCAAATCTGGAATGAATAGTTCTGGTTGTTGTTCTTCTTTTTCTTGATCTTGTTGTCGTTTTAAATTTTCTGCTTCTTCAATGAGACCGATTTCATTATTGTGGCCTTCCAACAATTTCAAACGAGCAGTAGTCGCATTATCCAGTGTGTCTTTTTTGTTTGCTGCTAATTCTAATGTACGAGAACGATGAAAATAATCGAGTGCAACATCTGGATCATTTTTCATCAAATGACTTTTTCCTCGCTCAATCATTTCCAATGATATATCACGTACAAGTCGTACAAGTAAATCAAGTTCACTATTAAAAATTTGCAGACAATGTAAATATTCATAAGCAAAATCAACAGAATATTCCATTACATCACATAAGATATAAAACGAATAAACGTGAGAATATTGAGAAATAATTGACGGAATTATTTGTTTACCAAGTGATTCTGATGAAATAAATATAATTTGTTTGTCTCGGTTTATGTTGATTTCATGAATTGCTTTATCACAAGTATCAACAAATATAAATGGAACAGTATTTGTATTTAAAGCACCAACTAATATATCATATTCATTACCATACTGAGAATTGGGATCTAATGTAGTAATGAACATACGTTTGAGACTGTGATATTGACCATCTTCACCAATATATGCATCTAACCAAATAATTCGATGGGTTTCACTTAATGCCATGCTTTTTGTTTCAAAATTTTAATAGACTTACTGTATATTAGTAGACGAATATCTAAATAAATCTATACTTCAATCTTTGTTATGATTCATTCATTTTACAAGAGAGTAAAAGAACACGAAATAATCACAGACGACAGGAAAGTAAACATTTTTTTTTTCCAAGAAAAAAAACAGGGTTATATTGATATTCATAGATCTATTGTATAACGAAGAGAGTTTAAAGTTAAAAAGAAAAAAGAGAGTAAAAAAATTTAGTTTTGGTTCTGTTTTTGAATTAATATCCTATATTATCCTTTGAATCTGTGACTTACAAGAACTTTCGGAATAGTTAAAAACAATTTTAAAAGTAAAAAGAAAACCCATACTCAAGTAATATTGAGTAAATAGAAACAATCTTATTTCTCATTTTATAATAGTAAATAAATGATTAGAAAGTTGGAAATATTTTATTCATCGTCATAAATAGGAAGAAAAAAAAACTAATCGCAAAACAATAGTAAAGTCTACATTAAATGGTGTTAATCGATAGCCAAAGAAAAATGTTCGTAGCTGTCGTTAGTTGTCGTTAATCAGTTTTTTTTCTAATGTTTTGTGTTAGAATAACATCAACTCTATATGAGACTTACTTTGAACAAATCTGAATATTATTGTTTTACTTCACCTATTAATGAAAAGAAACTTTTATTCATCTTCCACTATACTATTTATGTTGATTTTTTTCTATAATCTGGCAATGAAATTTTTACATATTTTCAAAATATCTGATAGAATATTTCAATATCTCGAATAATATATTTTGGAATATCTTCAAATAAATAAGTGACATTTAACGAAGAACTTTGGAATAAAGCGAAATTTTTCTCTTTTTTCTTTCTTTTGATTGATTTTATTCTTAAATAGATGAATATTAATATTAAATTAAACAAAATTTTTTTTCTATAGATAAATATGTTAATAAGTTGATTTAATCAATAAATAATAGAAAAATTTCGATTTACAGAATAGAATTCATTATTTATACGTATCTAAATAATATATAATAGAACTTTCGAGAGTACTCATACAGGCACACTTACTTTGCATACTGATGGGAAGACTTTATGTCTCCAAAACAGAGATGTGCATCGCAGTGCTGCCATTGCCGTGGTGGCGGTGGCGGCAGATTTTTTTCAGAAATCATTGCGACGCGGTAGAGATTTTTATCATATCATCGCGGCGGTAGAAGCTTTTCTACGAAAGAAGTTTTCGAAACTCAGGAATTTGCAAATAATCTATGTTGATGTATGCTGCACAGTAGAGCTTGAAGAATCTGATCGGTTGTCGTGATCAATTCTAGTTTAAATCGGTCACAGCCTTGAAAATCCAAACATTTCTAAAAATACCATCGCAGCAGTGGCGCAGTGGCAGGCAGCTTTTTAATGGCGCGTCGCGGTAGTGATGAGTTTTTTTAACGGCGTGGCGCAGGTGGCTTTCTTTGATTATCGTCGCCATGCAGTAGCGGTAGATTCTCAACCGCGATGGACATCTCTGCTCGAAAGCTCTATTATGTATTTAGATTTTGATTCGTGATCATTTTCGATTCAGATATTCATAAATGATAGTTTCTATCCTGTAAATTAAAATTTTTTTAGTATTATTTGATTAAAAACAAGACCTATTGAATCATTTATTAACTAATTTAGTCAATTTTTTACATAATTATTTACTTGTTATAGCAGATAGACTGAGATTTTATTAAATTCACGAAGATATTCATTTTAAGATAGTCAAATTTTTTTCGAAAATTAATTCGAATTGAAAATAATTGGTTTAATTAAGTAGATAACTAACAAATGGCATGAAGACCAACTGAGATCGTAACCAAATGACGTGGTTACAAAGTAGTATTTTGCGTGACTGATATTTCTGATCACGATCATGATCACGCGTAATCGTGAAATTCGCACATTACACAAAACAATATTATCAAATGAGATGCTTACAAACTGAGATAATTCCTAACTAGGACAGATATCAACTTGTATGTTTATTAGTGCGCAACTAACCTGATTACCTAATAGATCAAAACAGACTTACACGTACATCCACTTTTATCTCAGTTGATCACCATCTCATTTGTTAGTTATATAACTGATTAAACCAATTATTTTCAATTCTAATTAATTTTTGGTCAAATAACGTTTTTGGCAAAAATTGACTAATTCAAAATGAATATTTTGGCGAATTTAATAAAACATTAGTCTATTTGTTATAACTACTAAAGAATAATGTAAAAAAATTGACTAGATCATCTTATTAACATATTTATCTATAATTGATAATTGATTACACAAATTAAGATAGAATTTTCTTGTCTATACAAAGAAAATTCTCTTTAATTTAATATTGATATTTACCTGTTTAAGAATTAAATGAATAAAAAGAAAGAAAAAGATAAAAATTTCGTTGTATTTCAAAGCTCTTAGTCAAATGTCACTTATTCAAGTTTGAATCTTTGGATATTATTTATTTTAAGATATTTCAAAACATTCTATCAGATATTTGGAAAATATAGAGAAATTTTATTTGCCAAATTATAGAAAAAAATCAACATGAATAGTATAGTGGAAGATGAATAAAAGTTTCTTTTCATTAATAGGTGAAGTAAAACAATAATATTCAGATTTGTTCAAAGTATGTCTCATATAGGTTTGATGTTATTCTAACACAAAACATCAGAGAAAAACTGATTAACGACAACTAACGACAACTACTAACATTTTTCTTTGGCTATCAATCAACACCATTTAATATAGACTTAACTGTTGTTTCGGATTGGCTCGTTATTTTTTTCTATGGATGATGAAAAATAAAACAATTTCAGCTTTCTACTCACTTATTTATTATTATAAAATGCGAAGTAAGGTTGTTTCTAATTATTTAATGTTACTTGAGTATGTATTTTATTTTTATTTTTAAAATTATTTTTAACGATTTCGAAAATTCTTCTAAGTCACAGATTCTAAAGATAAAATAGGATATTAACTCAAAAACAGAACTAAAACAATTATTTTTACTCTTTCTTTTTTTTTTTTTAACTTTACTTTAAACTACTTTCGTCATACAATAGGTCCGTATATCAATATAACTGTCTTTTTTTTCTCGGAAAAAAATTTTGCTTTTCTGTTGTCTTTCGTTGTTTTGCGTTCTTTTATTCTTTTGTAAAATGAATGAATCATACCAAAGATTGAAGCATATATTTATTTAGATATTCGTCTACCGGTAGAATCAATCTATTAGAATTTTGAAAAAAAAAGCATGGCATTAAACGAAACCCATCGAATTATTTGGTTAGATGCATATATTGGTGAAGATGGTGAATATCACAGTTTTAAACGTATGTTTGTTACTACATTAGATCGAAATTCTCAGTTTGGTAATGAATATGATATGTTAATTTGTGCTGTAAATACAAATGCTGTTCCATTTATATTTGTTGATACTTGTGATAAAGCAATTCATGAAATCAACATAAATCATGACAAACAAATTATATTTATTTCATCAGGATCTCTTGGTAAACAAATAATTCCATCAATTATCTCTAAATATCCTCATGTTTATTCGTTTTATATCTTTTGTGCTATAATGGAAAATTATGTTGATTTTGCTTATGAATATCTAGATCGTCTACAAATATTTACTAGTGAACTCGATTTACTTATACGACTTGTACGTGATATATCATGGGAAATGATTGAGCGAGGGAAAAGTCATTTGATGAAAAATAATCCAGATGCTGCACGCAATTATTTTCAACGTTCTTGTACATTAGAATTGGCAGCAAATGAAAAAGACAAACCGAGTGATGCGACTTCCGCTCGTTTGAGATTGCTGAATGGTGAAAATGATAATATTGGTCTCATTAAAGAAGCAGAGAATTTAAAGCAACAACAAGATCGAGAAAGGGAAGAACAACAAGCAGAACCATTCATTCCAGATCATGATTCAAAAGGACACGAAGAAGGCACGACATACCAAAATCAAGACTCGCCCATGGCAGAAGAAGAACTAATCGATCACGATTCAGACTTAAACATAGCAGAACAAGTAGCATTAGAAGAACATCAAGGAGAAATGCAACCAGATTCCGAGTTACCGATAGTACCAGAAATATTACTGATAGAACAATAAAAAATATGACTAATATTTATTATTTCTGCTTTCCTAGTATAATAATAACATTGTTTTTTACTAAAATGTCAAGAAAAACTACTATAATTAGCAATTATTATTTTTTCAGATGGAAAATACTGATAAATATATATTTTTTTTTATTGATCAAGATTAATTATATTTACCTGTTGTTAATTCTCTAAAAATGTTTTAAAGAATTTGTACATTCTATATGTGATATCCTGTCGACGTCCAACTTCATTACGCTACTAATGAGAGATTAATTTCGATATGATAACAATAAAAAATTGCAGACAAAACGCAACATTGCTGTGTTCATATAATTACTATGCTCTAAATGAGTTAAAGAACAAATGTGTCATGATGAATTGAATGACAAATGTATGAAAGGGAGTCAATAAACAAATCAATAACAAAAACATTTCTCTTTCTCCTACTGATATGTAAAACTGTACTAAAAATTTGTTCTTCATTTTTTGAAATATTTATTCATCAGTAGAGAGAAGCGAATTAATTCAAAGAGATCATAAGTCTTATAAGCGTATTCAATATAGAAGAATATAAAGTTTAAAAAGTCAATAATGATATATGTTTATAATCCCCATGCTCCCGATCCTCCATTGACTTTGCCATGAATATTATTTGTTTTCCATCCTCCATAAAATTCACCTGGTTGTGCTTCAACTTTCTCATCATTAACATAACAATCCCATGGTCCAACATAAAAACTATAATAATCTTTTATATCCGAATATTTTCCATTAGTTCCATTTGGATTATTATATGACCATACTCGTGAATGCACAACTGGTTGATTATTAGGTGGATTAAAATCATAATATGTTGCTAAACCTTTCCATTGACAAAAGGTTGTTTTATCATTACGTGTAAAATATTCTTGTTTAACATCTTTTGGAGGAAAATAATATGTTGGAGGATGACCTGTTTCTAACATGCGCATACCATTCATTGTATCAGCTAATACTACATTATTGTAGACAATTTTGAGACGTACTTGAACTGGTTCAATGGCAGGTGGTCTTGGATAATCCCAAACATTTTCTTGAGGAAGATTACTAACCATAATTGCAGATCTGAAAAATAAGAATAATAGACAAATAATTCTCATTTGATTTACAAACATGTAATTAGAGAAAATTTTTAGGATAAGTTAAAACAAATCGATAAAGTAACATGCATTTTCAAAGTATAGAAACTGGTGACTTTTAAACCACTTAATTCATGTTTATACGTATTTTTCCCGTTTCTCAATGTCTTATATTTGTTTACTGCAGCTAACTGAAACACTTTAATACAATGATGTTCTATTTTTCTTTCTTTCTTTCTTTCGTAATTGCTGTCTCTTATTCAAAACATCGAGCCTTTTAAAAAAAAAAAATTTTGTGTCTTAACAATAAGAAGCATAAAACTAAGGCACTTAAATGTATATTAATCTATTTAGAGTAAGGATGAATTAATTCAAAGAAAAGACTCGTTTGAGTAGTATAAGAATATAAATCGATTTATTGAATTTCAGCTTATGATTGTTCGTTTTTGGTTTGAGTAGATGACATATTTATTATGTTTAAGAATATAGTATTCTTCGTAGCTTTTTTTTGTTATCTAGAATAGAGTGATCAGCATTGAATAAGTTCATGAAATAATTAGTTAAATAGATTATACAAATATGATACTGTATGGAACTTTTCGGAAATCAATATTAATGTCCAGTATCGTTTTAACTAGTTTCATTTTCATCCTTTAAAATAAGATCTCATTAGTATTGTAATGATTAGTAGTGGTATGTAATAAAATGTTGTTTTGAAGAGGAAACTATATATTTTCTATTCATTAGGAAATCTAAAAATGTCAAAAGAGAATGAAATTAAATTGATAAACAAGTTCCGAAATAACAATTTAAATGAAATATTTCTTTTTACTTGCTAATCTCATGCAACGAAGCATAGACAGTAAAGAAAAAAATTATTTGCTTCACATCATATCAATAGAACTACGTAAATATAAATCTTACCATGCCATTAATGATAAAATATCTTATGTTTCACAAAATTAACAAAAATCTCTCGAATACAGCAGTATTACATTTTACTACACTGCTCTCGCGATGATGTGATATGTGATAATGAACAGTTTTTCTCTGGTTTTTAATCTGTGTCAAACGTTTCCTTTCAATAAACGCTTAGGGAATCATGAGATCGTTCTTCTAAAAAGCTCAAAATGATGATCGTTCAATTCTCTACAAGACCACCTATTAGAATAATCGAAATCGCGAATCACTAAAAGCTTATGATTCTCTTTCCAACAGGCACTTTCAATAAAAAGCGGTTTTTGTCAAAAAATCTCATTTTGTATTAAATCGATTTGAGTTAAAACACAAAATGAGATGAAATAAAATTCTGTACAAACATCATTTTGACCTATTTAGAATAACGATCTCATGGCTCACTAAACGTTCATTGAAAGGAAACGTTTGACACGAGTTAGAATGCACGTTACCAATTCCTTCCGCTTTATTCAGAAAAATACACACTATATATACCAATGAAACGGGGAAAAAAACATATTATAACATATATCAGGGAAAATCCGAAGAAGATAACAAAGACAAGAAGATGATGGCCAGAATAGTGGTGGAATAAACTCACACTCGCGAAAGAGGTGAGAAAAAAAGAAAAAGAGAAGAGAGAGAGAACAAAAGCCTATGTTGAGGTTCAAGTCATCTGTATATGATAACATAACGAAGAAAAGACGAAAAAAAAAGAAAAAAGAATGTCTCATATCCTAACACCTCCTTCCTTATGGCAGGTGAACGTTTCATCTGCTAATCGACCCAAAAACAACTGAAAGAGATAAAAAAGAAAAGAAAAAGAACGTAAACCAATTTTCATTTGCGCGTAAAAACAACATAGATATCCAAAACGCGTATTTGTCTCTACAAGACTTATACGAACAACAAATATCTAAAGAATCTTTTTTTCTCTTGGATTTACAATATCGCGAGAAAAGTCATGCGAATAGAAAAATCAATAAATTGGCACTGGTAAATATTGATCAAACGTAATAGCATGTTATATTGCACTTATATTGTGCACTATGTACTACAGCTAGTTTCACCGATTTGGATGAGTCCATGATAGAAGGTAAGAATGAAGTAGGACATACAATTTCAAAGATTGCTAAAACGGTTACGCGTCTTGACAGAGATTATGGGATAGGGATTGATGCCAATAAGTCAGTTACGATCAGGGTTGCCAGATGCGAAACTCGAAAATCCGGAAGATCTGGCAACCCTGATGGGTACACAGAACAGAAAGGAAAACGATATATATATGTACATGTGTTCATGTTCTGTTTTATTTATTTTGTTTTTTTTACTTGCTGAAAGATACGAATACATTTTAACGACGTTAAAGTTCAAGTAAACATTTATTTTATTTTTAATATTAACTTTTCATATAAATTGTTTGGAAATTTGTTAAATTCATTTTTTCTATTTTCACATTTTCTTGTATTTCTGTTTTGAGTGAAATAAAAATCCTATGAATCTTAAAGTATCTGCTAAATTGTGCTATACAAAGATTCAATAAATAGAGGCAAATGTTATTGGCTAGTTGCACATACCACCATCGGTTAACTTCGATAAGTTTATTGAAATTGCTTCTTCTTCAATAAGTGAAAAGATATTTGGAATAATTAAGGACATCTTCTTTTACTATAGCTTGCCCTTATCAACTAGAGTGATAATGAAAAAAAGAATATTCAAAAATGATCTGTTCTTTCTTTGATAAGTTATTGCACAATAAAAAAAGATAGATTGGAAATTTATTTTAGCATTCTGCGGAGTGATAAATAAACATCGTAGTTAAATTCTGGACTCTGAAATAATATACTTTCAATTTGAAGATGTCAATAATAATTATATTTTAATAAAACTATTTGCGCATCTTAGCAATACGCACACCTCATATGTCAAGTACATACACTAAACATTTTTAGATACAAAAGGAAAAAAAATTTTCAGTAAGCGAATATGAAGATAGTTTGATTTTTGATCATGAGCTCCTTTTTATTTTCAAATAAATAATCAGAATACAACATAAATAATTCACTGTCATAGAAATGTTTTTTTATTGAAATGCTTTGGCGTTCTCTGTTAACCATTGTTCAAATGTACGTAATGGTCGACCAATAATAATAGCTATTTCTGGAGTTGTCGTTTCACAGATATCTTTTGAAGGACACATTGCAAAGTGATAAACTAATGAATGAGGTAGTCCATTACCAGTAAGTGTTTTATAGAAATCTTCTACTGATAATTGTTTATATACGATAGATCTTCCTAATACTTTAGAAAAAATAGCTGCACGTTGTTCATTAGTTAATTTTTCAGCACCCATATCATAAACATTTCGATCATGTTTTTCTATTGATTCACTTAAAACAACAACAGCACAATCCGAAATATCTTTAGTATCAATCCAAGTTGTTGGTGATGAAGGTAATCCATTAGAGACAAGTGTATTTGAATGTTTAATACTATGAATATCATGCATAAAATGATTGGACATGAATGAACCAGGACGAATTACAACTAATGAACGTTGTTCAGAATTTTCATCAGCAAGTTTCCATAATTTTTCTTCAGCTGCCGTATGTATATATCCAATAATACCTTTTCTACCATAAGTGGTAACAAAAGCTGAAGAAAGATCAACAATTTGTTTAACACCTTGTTCAAAAGCAATCTTAGCAAAAGTTTCTTTTATTTCACTCATTGATGCTGGTTTATTACCAGTAACAGCAACAAGAAGAAAAAGTCGAGTATGTCCTTGAATTGCTTTTGTAAATACATCAATAGATGAATACGTACCAACGGCAAACTTAAGATGACCAGTATTTACTTCATCTTTAAATAAATCTTTAGCTTTCTGTTCATCTCGCACATATGCTGTTGTGTCAATTCCCTTTTTAACAAGACCACGCACAATACCACTACCAATATTACCACTAGCTGCAGTGACAAACACACGTTCTTTGTTCGACGACATGTTAATGATCAGAATGAAAAGAAAATTTTTTTTTATGTGTTTTTATAAAGGATAAAATGCAACGCATGATGACAAGGCAAAAATGTGACATAGATGTGATTAAAGTACGATCGCGCACGCTTCGTGCAAAACGCGTGGTCAGTCTAAAATAAGAATAAATATTTTTATCAGTTTCTAACCTATTCATAATTGAATATATAAAACAGATTTTTATCATTTAAATTGGGATAGTTATAGTCAAATAGTTACAAGTTGAAAAATACTACTGAATGTCAAGATTTACGTTTTTTCTTCAAAGTGTGCGTCATAGAGGCTTCATTACATGCGTGATATATTTTTTTTCTCTCATACCTCGTTGATAAAAAGGCAAGCAATAGGTTAATCTTATCATTTTCATTGTGAGGATGTCGTTAGGTGAAGAACGCGTGTTCGTAATTGGAGTAACTGAAGACATTGGTATGGTGTTGTACGTCGTCTCTACAAAAGCAAATCAAGGACATACTTGGCTTTTCCTTCTCACTACGTCACATATGAGCAACAATCCATAGAATATTATTACGAGACATTAACTGGTATTGGCATGTCTCATTCGGTCGCCTATAATTTAGTATCAATCTTTATACACGGTGTAGGTGATATTCCTACTCCCCAATTATCTATTCTAATCAACCGACCATTGTGTACACTGGAAGACTGGCTAAGAAAGATCATCAAAGAATTTCAATAATATCGCTAGAATTCATTTATGTTTGCGAATCTATGACATTTTAATAAAGATTTTCCTTTAGGTCTAGTTTTTCGATTTGATCTATTTCCTTCAAGAAAAGCCAGATGTGTCAAAGTCAAAAGTTGAATTCAAATATTCAATAATTTACCTTTCCTCAAACAGTATTTTCCTCACCCTCATTATTTCTATATCTATATAGCTGACGCTTCTTGAAATAGCGTTAATGGTAGAGCGTCCTGGCCTCTATATGACCATAACCATAATACATAATAAATATCTCTTATTACATATAAAAAATGAAAAGGATCAGAACCTATTAAAATTGAAAAAAATTAAGTTTTCAACCTGAGTTTGAGATCAAAGTATTATAATTATAGAAATAATTTATGAACAAAGAAGTCTTAGAAAGATATTTTTAGGCGTTTCTTATGCTGTTTAAATATGCTTTATTGTCTATTTCTTGTACTTGTTTATCCAAGAAAAAAACCTCCGGTTAAAGGCAGTTATAAAAATAATATTACTATGTGTAACAGTATTCATTGATTCAATGTCAAAAATGAACCGTCGTCCTATAGTTCCAGGCAGCCGTGAAACTAACTGTTATCTCAATTGTATTGCTCATAAAAATGACACAACGGATATTGGAACTGGTTCTGAAATTGCTCATTTTGCAGTATCGACACTGATAAATTTTCATATTCATCTAACATTGACTAATGTTGTTTTCTGCTGTCACTTGTCATCATAATAACCGACCACGAGTCATCAGCTGACACCACAGATGACATATTGTTTTCAGACTATGACACCACTCTCTTATATTTCTTGAATACATAGTTTAAGAAATCACAATGCTTAGTTCGACTTGTACGAAAATTTGCCATCATTCTTTGAAGACTGTTAATTATTGTAAAAACGATTGTAAAAGTCATATTCTCCTTCAGGACACAAACATGACATCTTCTAGTAGATACATAGAGCAGCCCGTAATTTTCGATAAAAACTTTTCATGTTGGCAAAAAATTTTGTGGAGAAGGAAAGAGAAAATTCATTTACAGAAGCGGTACTACACCTCTATGTCCCGCCCCTGCCGGTGTTGTTCTGCTACAAGTTCAAATCTATTATAAATATGAATTATTTTGATATTTAAATAGAGAAAGTGATAATATATGAAATGGATTTTTTGAATAGTCGTTTGTACGTGAAAAACGATAACGTGAATTGTCTATGCCAAGCTATATCGCCACCGCTGGTGAACTGAATAACCCTCATCTACTGCTGATCAATCGAACGCCTTAATGCTAGTTACTACCAATACTTACTAGTGGCATAACCAGGGTTTCAAGCTGGTATGGGCTCGGTGTCGAATTCTTTCTAATCGTATATAACAGTGAAAATGAGTGTCATGGATTAGTGATATTTTTAAACAGAGAGAAAGAAAGGTTTGATCCAACTAAATCAGAGGAACCCATTGAGATCTGTATACCGGCAGTTGGAACTCTTAGTATTCAGATTTAATGATTGAACGATGGAACAATAGTTTCTCCGGAAGAGCATCGTAAATTTTGTCGGTATGGCATAATGTACCGAAACACTCTGATCGGTATAAAAATCACTGACAAGCATTATATGTCCAGTTTGTCATCTATTTCACGGTTGGGTATGTTCACTCGTTAGCATGGTTTCGTTAGTAACGGGAGCAGTATTCCGGATCGGATGTCTCCTGATTTTGATATAGCATATACAGATCGACAACCCCTGAGGCAATATTCTGTGAATTTCTGAAGAAAAACCTGCAGGAAAGAAACTTTTTACGATGGAAACTTCTGGAAAACGCTGGAAATCCGATAACTGTATCAGACTGCTGGTTTCGCCGAGTTCTTGGTGGTTTCGAGCAGAAGCGTAAAAATCTGACTATCGATCCCTTTCCTGGATTAGTACTTCCAAGTTCTCTGCGTTTTCGGATGTGTTCCTGGGAAATATAATCTGTACTTCTCAGCTTAGAGTCTTTATAATGGTCGACAAGTGAGAACTTGTACAACTCTTTTTGAAAGTGTTCAAATCAAACTTATTCAGACGAACACACTGCTAGTTTTTGCTTTTCTAGCTAAATATTGTTCTCAGTTCAATGTCGGTGAAGGTATCCCCTGAAGAGATTTTTACTGAGAACGTTACGAGGTTTAAGTAGTCATATGAATTTATTAGAAGTTCGCTTACAATGAGATTTACTATTTGAATCGAACAGTAATATTTCAAAACCTTTGACAAATGTAAAATGGGACTCATCTTTATCAGCCGAAAACTTTTTCTGCGCATCCTAGCTCCTCGTAACACAGGACATAATAAGTAATTATTTTCCACGAAGCCGAAAAATTTCTAGGGGAGCTGAAATAGTTCAGGGAGCGGCTCAGCCCATCCTAGCCATCATGGTGGTTTCGCACCTAATACTTACGCTTATCGCCATTTTTGAATGACAACGGAGGACATGAGAACCACGCTGAATCACCTAATTATGTTTGGTTTATTTTTCGAATCAAAGAAGCATCGATACACAATGCCTAACAAATCAGCTAGTTTTCGAAATATTCTATATTAACATGATGTAAGACTATTTCTTTTCTGATAGTTGTGCGACAAGTTTGATCGATTTCTTGAGCTCCTGATGATTCAACGGCAGCTTAGCCTGACAAATAGTCAGAGCTCTTCGTGCATAGTCAAGTGCTATTGTGCGCTCGTCATCTCTTTCAGCGTGCAGTACGGCTAGGCCGTAACAAGTCCGAGCAACGAATATATGATCGTTAGCTAGCAATGATTCACGCATATGCAATGCTTCTTTGAAACAATCTAGTGCCTTTTCCCGATCGCCTAGTACATATTTAATTTGACCCATTGTGTCCAGTGATTGTGCGAGACTAGTATAATTGAAGGGTGACTTCTGTTTAAATACTTCTAACGCATCCGAGACAGCGGTAAGTGCACGCTCGTATTGTTTTTCTTGCCAGTAGGCATACGCAAGCCGATTATAAATAACTCCCAATTCAAAATGATACTTAGGCAAAAGGCTTCGTTGGATAACCATTGCTTGTATTTGAAGATTTACCGATCGTGCTGATTCACCTAAATCAGAATAGACATGAGCAAGGGCGGAAAGCGTATTAGCATAGTTGAATTTCTCCTGTGGAAGGTTACGCCGTTGCAATATTTGAGCACATCGGAGGTACGTGATAGCCTGTTGGTATTTACCCATGTAACGATAGACGCGTCCCAGTTGATAATAGATAAGAGGGCGACGCACATCGTCAATGGATCTTGCACGCAACTCACGATGGAAGTACTTAATAGATCCAATATAGTCACATTTGATACAGCTCAAATAGCTGCCGAACAATATCTTTGGATCATATAAACTTAGCCGTTCATGAATATACTTGTTATAGTCTTGATTGATTTTAGCTACTTCTGACGATGGCACCATTCGAATATGCCATAGATAATGTTTAGCATCATAGGCTATCTCATTAATTATGAAAATGGTTCCTAAATCGAAGATGACTTCATTTTCATCTGGTATAGTGCTTTGATTGGACACATCAGCCACTACGACTTCGGGCGTCTGAGTCATATCAACACCAATTTCGAAAAGAACAAATTGTCGTCTGTCGTCTCGACTCCGGCTGTTTGACATACCCGTAATCGGATGAATCCCAATGAATGCTTGAGCCACACTCAAGCACAATGATGTGGAAAAAAAGCCGTTGAACTCTACTAAAGCACCAACACATAATCGTTCGACTTCATCTCGGTTGAGATTCGATCCACGATAGACACGAAACGACGAACCATGGAGAGCAATTGTGGCAGTCACCGCCTCTTTTAAACATGTACACATATCAATGATGAAATAACGAAATATATAAAGAGCTAGAACATCTTCAGTACGTAGGGCTGAGTTGATCCTAGTATAAAGGAAACTTGGTCTTGTATACCAACGAATAGCATCATTAGATTGATAGGTTCGTTTAAACTCATCGATTGTGGTCAACGTGCAGGGATCGTTACGATAGTATGCACGACACTCGGCGAGCATGTGCCGCTTGGCCTCAGATGAATCATGCGGCATCGCCATAAGAATGACTGCAATAGAACAAAAACGGTGCTGTATCTAGTTTCAAGAATTATACATATAATGTCACACTTTTTACGTTTTGGTAAGCTTCTATTATTAACATTGCGAATTATTTTTTACTAGAGAGCGAGTTGCAAAATCGATAACAGAGAAATGTTAAAAAATGAATCCGTTATGTCCATAATTTCATTTTTATCATAATTTAAAAGGTCTTGGTTATCACACTATTATGGCTCCCAGTCGTTCACTTGCCCAAAGCAAGTCTAGCACTGATTGGCAACGTTTTATTCGTATCGAAATAAAACTCATTTCGAGACTAAGCAGCTACAGCTCTGATGTGGTTGGACTGATATAGGAGCTATGTACTTCGATTTCGTACCAGACATTTTTAGTTTTCACTCCCTCCAATAGAGGACCGGTATTATTTTCTTATTTTTATGATCTTTTCTTATAGAAAGAGAGACCTGGCTGAATTCCGTAAATTCTGAATCCTTGAGGAATCCATGGAATCCAAAAAGTATCAAAATTGACTATTTACAAAGCCAAAGTAAGTCAAAGAATTTAAGAAACCCAAGGAAATCGAGGACTACAAAGAATCTGAAGAAAGCAAGGATTCTTTGAATTCTTCCAACAGTACTTGATTTCCGTGGATTTCTTAAGGATTCAGAATTTGTGGAATTTAGATACTGCTAAAAGAGTGAAATAAATCCTTGGATATCTCTGATTTCTTGAAGTCTCCGATTTTGTTGGATTTCTTAGACTTTTTGGCTTAGCTTGGCTTTGTAAATAATCAATTTTGATACTTTTTGGATTCCATGGATTCCTCAAAGATTCAGAATTCACGGAATTCAGCCACTGCTGATAAAAATTTTGCCGCATCAGTTACAATTGCAATATATTGATTGATTGATTTATACAAAGATATCGTTAGAGTGCAAAACAGAGTATGTTGCGAACCTGAATGTTATTCAAGATACGCTAACACCGAATTTCATTGAAGAATAAAGGTACTTAGCACGAGTACTTAAAAGTACAGGACTTACGTACATTTGTACTTTTTACTGATACTAAGTACAACATAATTAAGTAAAAAGTATTTAAGTAAAGTCAAAAATAAATAAAGCTAGCTCAAAATATTTGTATTTGTGCTTGTCCAGTCTTTGATCTGAACAATCAAAGCAACTCTATTGTGTTTCATATTTTAATCCCTTATGGATTGCACTAAGAGCTTCTATTCATCGCATACATTTTCGATAAAAAAAGTATAAAGATATTGCATTTCACAAGACGTTTTATCAACAAGTAACGGTCATCGGATGCATTCGCTAACTCTTTTCTGAAAGATGGCATCTTGCTCTACAAAATAATTTATACCTTGAATTTCGTAACAGTTTTTCAATTCTCTATACAATTGGTCACTCAAGTAAGTGTTTTATATTTTTCTCAAAATTTCTGCAATAGGCTCACTCTCATAAAGTTCAACAATCGTCTCCGAGTCGTTCGCCGAGATCTCATTGGACCACCACTTCCAGCATGTCGTTCATTCCAAAAATCATCTTATATTTATCATATAAGTGTCTTTGTGTATTATTCTCAGCGTTGAAACTTCGCTCGCCACATCGGATCAATTCAGATGTCAAACCGAGCCGATCATGGTCATATTTTTTTTCTGTATACTGTGACAAAACTTTTACCTTTTATTTGACAGTTATCTTCGATGAAAACAGGATATACAAAAAATTCATCTGATTTTTACCAGCTTTGGACACAATTTCAATCGCCCGGACGTGACTGCTTGATAATTTTTCTACAGATTCGAGTTCTGTTTGAAGAATACATCCGATGAAAATCTCGAATAACCGCCTAGTTGTTCGTCAGCACCATTAAAGGTCAGCCACATCCACGTCTACATTTCCTGAGAGCGGACTTCAGATTCAGATTTCCTATCCTCGATTACTTTTGCTCACGTTTTCCAGAAATCTGATCTTGAATCTAGACTTCACATCATCAATTACCTTTTTTCAAGCTTTGTGTCACAAAATTTGTGGGAAATATGCCAAAACTTGATTTTGATCTCAGAATAGGGTTCTCTGAAAATGATTTTTTTTACCAAGTTTTGTAGATAATTATTAAAAATGTTTTAAATATTTAAAAATATTGAAAGTGATCTCAGATTAGAATTCCCCACCCTCAATTACCTTTTCGTCAATGTTTATTATTGGCAAATATGGTACAATGTACTACTACAATAGTGCTGCTTTCGGATTGATTGAACAGACAGACGAACACTTTTGTGTTTTAGACCTCTTCTTTCAAAAAAGGGAAAAATGCTAAAGCATTTACGTTCTTATTGAGAAATCATTCTATTTACGAAACTAAAATCGCTTTTCTTGAAGGCAAATTTTTTAATTCGAAAGGTTCTAGTATATCCTTCAGAAATTAAATTTTCAAATGAATCCTACTGTGCATTTATATTGAAGCAATAACGGACCTCTGAATACTTGACCCCACACGAATGAACCAAGCTCCTGGCGGACATCTTTTACAGCCTTCTGCCTTGGATCGAAAGTTGTGAAGAGACCATCATCGAACTCTTCAGTGCTTTGCAACAATTCTTCTAATTTGATAACCATTGATTGATAATTGTCGAAAACTTGGATCTGTTTAGAAGTGTCGTTTTGGGCATATCCATCATTTTCTTTGCAAGAAGAAACTATGAGAATCGATTTTACTTGGCGATAATGATAAAATCGAGAAATATCTACATCAGCAACTATACTGGGAACTAAGACAACAATCAGGTGTTCGTATGATCGTGCTTGTTTCAAATATCGAACACATTTTGACACGTTTGTGTAGCGAAGAATATAGCATTTATTCAAGGATTTGAGACGGATAATTGTTTCATCACATTCTTTGAACGACAGAGATGACAAAAATGGATCTTCAATCCAGGCAATAGTGATGCCGCTGCGAATCGAAGGTAGACGACGCAATGAAATGTCATGAGTTCTTCTGTAGTGAAATGAAGCCAGTCAATAAAGAGAGAAAGAATTCGTTTATTTCTGGGATTTTTAGTTGAGGACTTACTTTGAAGCGATTGTCTCCAGGGATTGATTCATTTGCGATTTCATCTTTACATATGAATCGATCGAGCTCGTTTGAGTAAATACTCAATTTAAGCTCTCATATAAAACAAGAGTCTACGCAGTGAAACAGCCATATTCTGTATTATTTACGGATGCATACTGCGTACATTATTTGGATTAAATCGTATCAACAAGAGTTAATGAAGCGGCAGAGTATTTTATGCACAAATTTTGTAGTGGATACCTTGAAAGGAAAGAAGAATACGATGAATCATTTATTTTATCGCGATATTAACCAGCAGAAATGTCTTGAATTTCATTATGATGTAAAAAAGTAGTAATAGTTATTTTCGGGATAAAAGAGCGTTGTGCTATGGCTTCTCAATCAGTTCTGAATAAAGGTGAAAGAAATTAATAGTTGGAAGAAATCACAGACACAGTAAAATGCAAAATAAGTTGATAATAAATGTGGAAACCTTGCATTTAAATTCGAGTGTTATGTGTATTTCAAAAAGTAAAAAGAATTGACAAGAAAATAGATTTTTATCGACACTCTCGAAAAAAACGAGCTATCGACAGTCTATGATCACCATTTTGGCCTTATCTTGTCAACGGATTGGACATTTGAGCTCTGCAAAATCTCAAACATTTTAGTCTACAAATTGATTCTACTCAAGTGAGCAACTTATGAAACAAAAGAAGTGATAGAAGTCAACAAACAGAGGAAATATTAAGAAATATTACACATCGGGACGGTTCCATTTGGGATTTTTCTCACTTGGTACACGATATCCTAGCCTTAGTTTTCTATAAGACATAGATCTCATCAACGACACATCTTTTCTCAATAAATTGTACCAATAAAAACCTGAGGAGCCAAGTAAGCATGGATGACACTGAAGGCAACCCTATCTAATGATCATTGACTCAACCCTCAGAGTGGTATTATATATTTAGAAATCACAGAAGTCGAGCTCAGATTCGTGATCAGCTTAGAAAACTGGGTTATGGAGGAGTTATTTAAGAATGGATTTGGGATTGGATCTAACGAGATTATGGTCATAGGTAATCTCATAGATCTATAATAGATACATGATAGAGAGAGGTATCAGTATTTTCATAATAATCCTCCAATATAAATAGCTACCGAGTTCGAATTTTGTCCCATTCGATACTCTTTTTAGTAGCGACAAAACCATGCATCACGAACACCCCAAAATCGCTAGTTACCCGAGGCATATTCAGTTACACTGGCCTCAGGAGACAGATTCTGTGGATGTTGGGACTCTGTTTAGTCAACTTTCACGTAAAAAATTCCGGTTTGATTCAAAACTAATATCATATTTTGAATCATCGCTAAAAACTGAGTCAATTTATATAAGTTGGAAATGATTCTGAGTAAAAAATTGTTTTTTTGAAAAACTCCCTGTACCCCCCCCCCCCCCCCCCCCCGGATATTTTGGTCCCCAATGACAATTTTTTCTCTAACTCATCCATTTCTTCCCAGATCCGTCTTATCTTGTTCTCTCGACCGAGATATTGATAAGACAATTGTGTGCACAAACTTTTAGCACAATCTGATGTAGTTGTCAAAAGTTATCGTGTAAACGGACACACTAGGCGATTCTTGAGTGTATGAATTTTTTGAGTACACAAAAACATTACAGATAATAAAGATACATACACTGTAAATTTTTTTGAAATTCTAGAAATGCCTTAATGCATTCAAGCGATTTTTAAATTTTATTATTCGCTAGTTGATTTTCGAGTTTTTCTGATATCCTTGATTTTCGTGAATGTATAAATTCAAATTTATTTCCCAGCAAAAAACTACAAATTGAAAATCGCTAGTGATTTTCGAATACTTAGAAAATGTTGGTCGAATTCATATAGGCATTTCTAGAATATCTTTCAACAAACTCTATAACTATTTTCTAGTTTACAGTCAGGGGCGTAAGTCAGTACTCAGAGCAGGGGGGGGGTGTAGAGACGCAATATGAATAAAGTGTATATTTCAGCAGGAATATATCCAGCCTGCAAATCTAGAGAATGAAAATTTTGCCCTAGGTACTGTTGTAAAAATACTTCTTCCGACGCCCCTTTTCTATTTTGCTTTGTATTTTGAAGACGCTCAGGCAGTTAGGAGCTCATTTTAACACGTTTTTACTGTTAAAATCAACGCTTTTTATGATAAAAAGCGCTAAAAAACGACTTTGATTTATGAAAGAATGTTTATAGGCATTATCATCTTTAACTTGGCGCTTTTCTCAAAAAAATGTTTTTGAAATCGTAAAGAATGCACATTTTATCGCGTAAAACGTGCTTTTTTACCAATTTTGTCTGACTGAGCAACCGCGCAGCGAAAAACCTTTGTACGCTTGCACAAATCAATCCCTTCGTAAATGAAGAAGAGTGTTGAGTTCATGCCGCCGAAGGCGGCTACTTTTTGGAGTTTTATTATAATGGTTTACACCGAAAATTTCTAAGTCAGTATGAATCAAGTGGAAACTCACTGGTGACAACTGCAAAAAATTAGTTTTTACATTTTATTTCGCTGCCGAAGGCAGCAATTTTTTGAAAATTAATCAAAAGTTTCGAGCTAGATAGTTTCAAATTCAATATGAATAAAGTGGGTTTTCGTATTCTATAGTAGCAATGGAGGAAAACCGTTCGGTGCTTTTAGTTTCGCCGCCGAAGGCGGCCACGCTCCAAGTTTTTGCGTTGAAATTTGAACATAAACTTGAAAGAAATCATGGTTTATATATTGTCCAATGTAAAGTAACGAAGAAACGAGAATTATCAAATTAAAAAATAATTGAAAAATCTGATACGCGAAGCGAAAATTTTTTTAAAATAGGAGAAATTTGTGCGTAAAAAACCTATTTTTACTAAGAAATTTCTCTTCAACAGTTGATAAATCAGTCTCCATGCCCGGTTACTACTTACATTCCTGAAAGTGCTCTAGATTTAATAGTGGCGAATTTTTTGTTAACGAACTTCGAAGGCTGGGGGGTGTAGCCTAACTGATTTTCAAAAGCAGGGGGGGTGTAACCTAACTGATTTTCAAAAGCAGGGGGGTGTAACCTAACTGATTTTCAAAAGCAGGGGGGGTGTCGCACCCCACTCGCCCCCCCCCCTATTTACGCTACTGTTTACAGTGTAGAAAAGTCAGAATTTTTAGTTTTATTGCATGAGATCTTTCTGATGTAACACGATAAAATAAACGCAAAATCATTAATAATATTAAAAATTAATGATTGTTTTTTTATGATTTAGTCAGAATTTTTTTTAATTCAAGTGTCAATTTGGATGAAGCAGCTTTTGAAGGTAATTCAACAAATTTTTCTCGTTTTTCTAATTTTTTCATATTAATTTTCAATTCTTCAACTTGTTTACAAATTGCGGGTCCATTGACAGGTAAATCAGATAAAGTTTCAATTATTGGAAATATATCTTCATCTTTTAATAGATCAATTTTATTTAGTGAATTGCGTTCATTTACTAATGTTGTTTTTAACTGATTTATTTCATTTTGATAATCAAAATGTAATGCTTGAAAATAATTAATAACATCAGCCTTTTGAGCATCATTCGAGAATTTCATTTGTTCATATCTAATAAATAATGAAATATATTCAAGAATATCACCATCAAATGGAAGAATACCATTGACATGTAGAAATTTACAAAGTTTTTTATAAACATCTGCAATTTTTGTATTCTCATTTTGTAGATTATTATTATATTTATTGAATTGATTCAAAGAAGATAATTTATTTTGTTCCTTAATAAGTATTCTAATGAGTTGTTGAACTTTATAAAGTGAAACTATATCACGAACTGTATGAGATGGGAGAGAAGTAATGTAACTGATGAGGCGAGCACATTCTTTTATGGTATAATTCCAACTTTCTATATAAATCTCATCATTTAATTGAATACCATTGCAGCGTAATGCCAAATAACGAAATCCTTCGTTATCTAAGAAAAATGAGTTGTTTTGATTAAAAGGTACTTTAACATCATACTCATTTTGAATTTGATCTAAAATTGATCTGAGAGTTTCGTTTGTGTCACCAAGGCGAAACATAGTTGAACGAGCATTTGTAAAGATAAATATTATATTTTCCATTGCACTTTTAGGTAAATGTCGAATAAGTTCTTTAAAACAATATCCAAATAGAACTGTCAGACACGCTTCATTTGGTTTGAGAAAAATGCACACTCCATTTAAATATTCATATTGAGCTATATAACTAATAATCTCATGAAAATTGATGATGTCTTTTTCAAAACCCTTCGTATCACCTACAGCTGGTGTATCAATTAATCGTAAAAGTTGATCACCAATTAAGAACACAAAGCTTCGACATTTCTGTGTGCATGATTCGCGTCCATCGGTTATATTCTCATAGTCATCGCCTGTACCATAGACTATTGCTCTTTGCTCAAAGGTGTTGTCGTCAGTAAAGTGAAACGAAAACGGAATCAGAACTTGCATATTATTATTATTGATTGCTTCCTCGATTGTATGACTAGTCAAATAATTGGCCAATGCATTAATGAATGTTGATCTTCCAATACCTGTCTGTCCTAATAATAAAATATTGATTTCTGATTTAGAAGAACATTTTAAATTGTCGTTTGAAGAAGATATTTTTGGTCTTGTAGAGTTTGCTGCCAAATTTTCCAGATTCGTCTGCTTTTTCAACGACACTAAGAAAAGATAAACCTTTTTAATAATTGTGTAAGAATAGATTTTCAATAAGAAAAACTGAATTGTCTTATTATTAAATATAGTTAAGAAGATGTTTGTTAAAGAGTAGAAGTTTCTTACCCAGGATGTCCATTCTGACCGTTAGAAACGACGCCCTAAACGGCTACAAAACGGTGAAATATGGCATTGATTTTCACCGTATTCCGCCGTAATCCAACATCCCGTTTTTTCGCTAGAAAACGGCCACCGATTTTCGCCTTATTTCTATACATTTCTGGGTTGCCGGATTACGGCGACGTTTTGACGCCGTTTTCTATCGTTTTTCCACCGTTTAAGGCCGTTCTTTTCGACCTGGGTAGTTAGTTCAATGAAAAATAACTCATATATAAATAAAAATGTTGTCGTGTATACTTGCTTTTATTTCTTATTAGAGATAATATTATCACTATACTTTTTAAAGTGCATCTCAAAATGAATGTTTATTCGTTTATTATATAAATATATTCGTCTAATGATAAAATTAATAGTTTCAAAAAAGAAAAAGAAATATGTCAATATAACCAGTTATCCTATGGTATTTTATTTGAAATAAATTATTTTCAAAAATAGTTTTTTACCGTATCTTACCTTTTCCATAGAATCAAGGGAAAGAATTTTCACATGTATTAATCATTGGAATCTAGCTATGAAACTCACTAATTCAAGACTTAGTTTACTGTTGAATTTTATAGTTTTAATTAAATTAATTAATCTTATTCATAAGTAAATATAAAGCTGTACAATTTATAGTACACCAATGATACTTTTGACTATAATGTATATAAAAAAAAGTTGAAAAAAAATTTATGCAAAATCAATTTAATTAGACAAACTTTAGATGTAGCCAAATTTCATATAGAAAAAACGATGTTTTTACAAACATTTTTTATTTGTGTAATCTATAGATGGAACCGGTATCGGTTACCGACCGGTCCGATACCGGTCTGAATTTTAGACCGACCGGTAACCGGTAGACCGGCGACCTGCTGGTCTATTTATTTTTTTCCTGCTTTTATTGCATAAAATTGTGCAAAACTTTCGAATATTACTGTTATCTTGTACAGAATACATAAGAAAATTTCAGTACAAGTTGACTGCCTCAATTATCACTATACAAAGATAGAATTGGTACTGATAAAAAATTTAGACCGGCCATTACCGATAGACTGGCCGGTCCGGTCCGGTCTAAATCTATCTCTACCGGTACCGGTACCGGTCTTCAGAAATTCAGACCGATTCCATCTATGGTGTAATCTCATTTTTGTTTTGCTTTTTTTGTTGTTAAAATGATATTTTGAAAAAGACAATTGCTGATCTATTAAGATGTTTTGCATAGGGGGAAAATATGAAATGCATTGAAATTTATATAAAAAGACAAAAAAGAAAGATTTTTCTAACTTCGATTTGTTGTTCACACATGTATCAAAATAACTGAATTTATTCAATAATTTATGAGATATAGTTTTTTATTTATAACATTTTCTTATCTTTTTGTCTTCCTATTCAAATAACCTAGAATACAAATGTTGTCATAACTAAATTGATTATAATTACATATAGAACTAATATTGAATAAAGTAAGAATATTCTTTTAAATTGTATTAGTTAAACTTCTTTCTTTCAGAGTGTAAATAACATCATTCGCTTCAGTATCGTTTATTTTCAATATATCGACTATTGATAGTCTTGTGATTCTGAATTTTTCATAGAACATTAATTAAACAACATACCAGATGATGTATTATCAAGGGAATTTAAATGATGTGGAACATTTATTGATTTTTGTTGAAGAGAATTTGAAAATGTCGTTCTATAATAAAGTTATTTTGAATAGAAAGGTATTTTTTTATTTTCTAGAAAAATTTTCTTTTATTCAATTTATTAGAATATTTTCATCAAACAATTTTATATCTTAACAGGAAGAAGTGTCAAGACTTTCCCAGAAAATAAAACACCTTACAAATCAAAGATCCGTATGTATTCCCTAGTGAAACATCTTGTAAGCAAGATCTTGGTCAAGACCTTGGGTACAGATAAGTTAACAGATCTTGAAAATTTAGGTACAAGATAATACGATTATCTTGTAGTAAGATCTGATTTACAGATCTTGGGTACAGATGTGTAAGATCTTTAATACAGATCCATAAGATCTTAGACAGGGGCGGCGGAACGTTTTCAAGTGGGGTAAGGCTCAGTTAAAACTAATTTGCTATCTTAACCAAACTTTTTTTCACCATTTCATTACAGAATTGAGAACATTTTTAATAGGCCCATTTGAACTATTTGTTCGTGTTGTGGTTGTCAGAAATTGTGTACTGTTTTGCTACGTTCTTCATTAAAGAAGTTCTGAATCTTTATAGGAACATGAATTTTCAAAAAATATAAGAATTATTTATTTCGCATTAGACTGTCTATCTAAAAAACATTGTCTTTTTTCATTTAATGATATGAATTTTGCCATTATTTCACCTGGATTAATTTTATCAAATTTTTCTTTATAAATATGTGCCAATAAACAATGGTTAAGTCATGGTTGGCTCGTTAGATAAAGTTTTATTAGTTTATGAAACTGTTCGCGCATTTGTTTACTAACATTATTTTTATGGGTGGGACGTAGTTTTGTTGTATTTGGATGAAATTTACTCTCAAATGCTGTACGACAGAGATAACAAAATACTTTTTTCGAGCCTGGAACGATAAGAAATCAGTTTAAAATCATGTTTTGAATTAAGACTGCATTTTGGTTTTCTAAATGAAACTCATTTTACAGAACGTTTGTCATGGACGTGGCACGACGTTTCCGCGCATGACACTTCTGCGCAACAACACTACCGCGTGCAACATTTCCGCGCAAATAAGTTTTTTCTCTTCTGTTTATGTGGAGATATTGCTAGAGGAATCATCTGGAATACCACGGAAATTATCTATGATGCTACAGGGATCATCTGTGATACTGGCTGGATCGCCTGA
>JAJEKB010021442.1:3068826-3121164 GCA_022393335.1 Macrotrachela quadricornifera | reverse complement strand
AAAAGATATTTACTGATTTACTGTTTGTTTTGCCGTTGATGGTGACGTAAATAAAGAATTATTGTATGTAAAAAAGAACTTACTGTCTGTTCTGCCATTGAGATAAATCTAAATATAGAAAAAGAACTATTTAATATTAAAATTCTATGTATTGTTCATTCTATTGTTGAGATGAATATAAAATAAAAAATATTATTTAATATTCAAATCATATTTACTGCTGAACACGACAAAAGTACGATCGTGGATTATCAACCTTAGTTTATTTCTCATTACTTCATTTTTATTCCATGAGACAAAGACGTAATGTATCCGTATGTGTATTGTTAACTGATATCGATATAAGATAAATGTTGGGTGCCTGTAAAGACATCGTTTTTTGATCGGTTTACCACCGTTTACGGCCGTTCTTATTGACCTGGGATAATAACTTTGAAAAATACGGTACAAAACGATACGTAAACGATGTCCGTTACGGAACCGTATACGATGTTCCGTATATGGGACCGAAAGCACTCCGTGATTCATCCGTAAGGATGTCGTAAACGGATATCAGTATACGAAAAATGGCGGATCTCCGTAAAACCATCGCTTTTTACTCGTTTATTGGCGTATACGGACCGTATCATTCAACCTGGGAAGTGTCATTAAATCATTTAACTTACCACCTCAAAATACAAGAAAAATCTAAGACATCATCGTATAAATTAAATAAAAGAATTTTTGGTTACATAGCAGTACATTTGAAATTTGGTAACGAAGATAATATATCATTGTGTATCTCTAGATGAAATAGATGTTAACTTACAGTTTGGCATCAAACACTTATCATTTGGATTTGGATTTTCTCGTTGACAATAATAATAGAAATAGTTTGTGATTCGACTAGATTCACGAAATTATTAATTGTTTATGTGGATTTAGTCTATTCAAATTTGTGCACCTTTACTTTTCCGCTCACTGTAGCATATTAAGAATTGATATCTTCCATCATCGATGTATATTAACAATGATTAACAATTCCGAAACCAAAATATACGTTGAAAAATTTTCTCATTTCCTACTTAAGCAGCTCAATCATGTTTAATATTATAATTATTCAGGGATTGTATTAATAGCTGTTTCTGTTATAGTTGAAGTAAAACAGATTAATCAAGTAAAAATGGACAACTTCAATTGGCGGTTCATGCTTTTTTGTTAGCAGAACTGAAGTGCATCTCTTATGTACTTCTTTGTTTAACGAAAGAATGAGAAATTGAAGTTCTACATCTGCAAAGTTGTATTTCTGAGCACAGTGTTTTGTTTCGAACTTTGATGTGTTTCTCAATAAACAATGAATAAAACACTACAATCCTCTATAGCTTCGCAAGTAGTATGCTCCAGCATCTGCTAATGAGGAATAATTGAACTTTTTTGCAAAGTTTTTTGAAACTTCCGGAGCTCGAAAAATTTTTGGAAAATTGGCTTTCCCCTTATTCTCCGTCTCCCTATGGCACCGCCACTATTCAATATCGAGTTGCTAGTGCATGCAAAGAAGCAATAATCAATCGTAACAATTTTCTGACCTATAACCAAGCAATATTTGTCATGGAAGTTAAGGAATAGTATATCGAAAAAAGCTTCGAAAATGATCGTCATATAGAAAGAAATTCATTCAACTTTTAGGTCATTTTCTTTCAAATAAGCTGTTTTTACTTGTATCTACAAATTACATGACAACTTTCTAGAAACAATTTTGAAAACACGCAAACAAAAAAAAGTCATGACTGTTTTTACAATGATGATTCTGGCATAGGGACACATCGATAATAAACGGACTTAGTTGATATAATTTTTTTCGGATCTTCATACACGTAAGTAGTGTCCATTGCTGTAAATATGTGTTTTGTATCATAATTTGATTGTAGATATGCTTCGGCGGATCCCTTCGTTGGTACATGTTTGAAACATGCATATCGAAGGAGAACATAGGTATTTCCAATGATTAGATTTTTCACTGTTACAATACCATCCATTTCGTCTGGGGCATTAAAGATACATGGATCAGGCTCCGCCGAATTCGAAACGGCTAGATGAACAGGTAGTGTCACTTGATCTTCATCGATAATTCCAGTAATAGCGATGCCATAGGAGACCTAGAATTTGACAATTTTCTATAAAAAGCTAATACGAATGATGATACATACGTTTAATGGTATACATCCATCGCTTATATGTCGTTTCATACAGATTGATTGCCTTGTTGCACCAAATTCGTCTGCACACATGCGTCGCTCAATTTTTCTGTCATAATAAAGGTCATAGAAAATGACCTTATCATCATCGGTGTAATCATCTTCATTTTGATAACGAATGCCTACTGCTGGTACAATATGATCATATTCTTCATAAACCATGCCCGGAAGAAATATACCGAAAATAACTGGATATTTATGCAAAAGTGATCGTTTCATCCAACGACAAAACTGATCGAATTGTGGTTGAGGAGTATTCCTCCAATCCCATTCGTCATAAGTGAAGTGAAGTAATGTCAATGTACGATATGGATCTCGTTTGTCGTCAGCAGATTTGGGTTGTAACAGATATTCACCTCCATTTAAACTACGAACGAGATGTTGAGAAATCCAAGCACCATAGTACAAACCTAACAATAGAAATAAATATGTATTCATTTGTAACATAGATAAAATTCATGAGAAAATGAACTATAAAACACACCAATAGATTGAATGGACATTTCTCCACAAAAACCATTGGCATGAATCCATTGATATCGTGGAGGAATATCAAGTAATAGCGTCTGTTGCTTGCGTACGTGTGAATTCTTGACTGTTCTTTTTGATTGACTCATGTTTGCAGCGCAGAAAGTGAAGGTTGCTTAACGACTATTGAATGTCGAATTTCAAGCTCAAATTATGATCATACAACTAAACCACTATATATATATATGTTGTATTAGGATGTATGTATCCTGTTGTTTAGTCACATGAAGGTTGCGCAATTTTTTCTCGATGACTCATAATTGAAATATATATATAATGTCCAAAGACTTAGGAATATCACCATGATGCTGATTGTTGCATAAGAATCACAATTTGTGACAAAATATTTCTCCAACATACAACAAGGAATGTTACAGTGCGACACAATCGGGCTTTCTTATCTTCTTTCTTTCCTTTCTCTTTTCATATTTATAGTACATCTGTAATTTCTGCAATAACCGCAACCACTCACAATCATCAACTTTTATGGATTCATTAATTTCTTATATGAATATGAGACTTGCTCACATATTTGGAACTGCTTTTATCATCGATCTCAATGTTTTCAAACGATATTTGATACTTGCCCAAATTTGAACTATTCATCAACAGAAAATATCAATTAATCAAAGTCAAATTGATACCTATATTAATAATAACAGGTAGCGCTCATCCTACGGATTCGCTGACCCTTTTCTGAAAGAAAATTTAGTCTGATTATCATTCAAGAGAATTTCCATTTGGATTATCTTATATCTCAATCCCCTTGATTGTATGAAAGCTACGAAACAAACATCGACGTAAGCTATGATCGTCTTATGGAAATATCCCTATGTAGATTCATACATAAGTGACAAGTAAACCCCAAGTTCGAGTTCTTTGTCTTCGATTGGGTTTGATCAAGTCTAATACAGATATCTGACCATATTCAGTAGTTTGGAACGTCATATTTTCTAATTCTGAACTCTGAACTGTTTGAATAAAACGAAAAGACAAACATTCATGTCTTTTTAAGCACAATATTTATCACTATACGATTGTTTCTTTAAGAAAACGGAATTAGATATAGTTCAAATGTTTCAGTTTGTCCATCAAGTTCAATAGCATGACCACGTGGCATCACTCCAAACTACAAATCCATGAAAAAAATATCTTTTCCCAAACTAGAGAATTTTGGACAGTTTCTTAAAGTTTTAGGACGACACGACTACATATCAATTTCTACTTACGCTAGAATAAGCAAAATATACTATGTTAGTATTCACTACCCCTTTACTGGATATGCTCTGTTACATAAAATGTCTAATAAAGAATTATTTTTTTCAAGAATCGAATCATTTGAGAATCTATTAAGGTACTCCAAATCTCACTTATTGCACTTATGATAAACATTTTAAATCAATGAGTAGTCGTTCGTCAGCCTCCATCCGGTCGGCCATTCACGACTAGCCGCTTCCATATTCAACACCGCTACATCCTTCAATATTAGTTTAAGTTTGAACCGAATAGTTGCGTCTCGTTTGAATTTCTCTCAAGAAGTTACTGAACATTTGTTAATACATTCACTAAGGAACTAAAAACGAACATTATTCGAAAGCTGCTGCTAATAGAGTACATGACATTGTGGTCTAGGGAAAATCTTTGTCTATTTTGAATGTTATTTTAAGGTTGAGGTCTATAGAGATTCAACAATACAACATCAAGCACCCACTTCTCTTTTTTTACGTACTTCTGTATAAATCTTACTCAAAGCTCTAACGTGTAGTAATGTACAAAGAAAACTGTTTCTATTAGAATCAATGTAGAACATTGATTCACGACCCTCGATTATTCCTAACTAAAGCTTTAAATAACAAGAAGTTCATTAAAAAAGCTAAGAAATAGATTAATAAAGCTTTTATTCACTACGAATTCGGATTTTCTGTACTTGACAGCCAAGAGCGTAACCAGGATTTTTAGACTAATGAGCAAATTTCTCTTGCGTTAAAAAAGAATGATGGACAAAATGGGCAGAGCTTTTACTGATATGCCAAGACCCTTTTGGCCTAACAAAGTCCTAATAACGTGAAAAACACACATACAAATAGCATGAAGTTCTTTTATTAATACAAAAAAATGAAATATACATGAAATGCAGATTCTACGCCTGAATCAGGTAAACTTGAGACTATTGTAATATATCTGCTTATAATATGTATTTTTCAAATTCAAATACCAAAATCAAGACGACGATTATATATTTTTGTATATAATTCCAATATTTCATCCGGATTAATATCGAGATCTTTATGAATATATGCAGCAGCAAGACCATTCAGCCTATTTTCTTTTATTGTAGATCGACAATAGCTTTTGATGTTCGATAATTGACTGAAGCTTCTTTCAGCAGAAGCTGTTGATACAGGCAATGTCGCCAAGAAAATTAATAAGTAACGAATATTTGGATATAATACATTGTCTGTCTCTTTAATTAATTCATTTAACCATTTTTTTTCCAATCATCGTCCATTTTAAGCAAATTGTTACATCTTTTTTGCCATCTTTCCAATTCAGAATATAACTGTAATGGTGATGGTAGACGATCAGCGAATTGTTTCGATAAATGTTTTGTTGATTCAAATGGTTTTTCGGTCACAATTACTTCCGGTCGCAATTTACTTAATAAAATTATTCACTCATTTTTTAAAATAGACAATCGACTTTCTATTTTATTAATTAGTTCATCTAAGAAGGGTAAATAAACATGATCGCAATAAAACTGTTCTGGATCACAAATTGGGATATTTCGTTTTCGCAAACTCAATATCGAATGACGTGATATGGATGGTTTGACTAATAATTCTTTACATAATTCATCAACATGACTATAAATAACCTTATGAAAATAATCTTGAGCTTGATTTTTTCGTTGTTCAAATGTATCTAATAAATCATCAATATATCGATTAGCTGACGAAAATCCAATGTTTCTGTTTGTAGTAAACGACTAATAGGAACAATATCTGATAATAAAAAACATGAAATACAAGTAGAAATTATATGTTGAAAATTAGTTATGGCATGATATAATTGTTCGACTGTTGGATCTTTCAATGTTCCATATCTAAATTTATCTAATGTATTAACAATTGGAATATATAGTTCTAAAAATGTTTCAATTGGCATATTTCTATCAATCCATCGAGTTTCACATAAACTAAATAATCGTTTTTTATTTGTTAAACAAATGTATTCTCCCTGATAATCCGTAATTTCAGACTGAAGAGCATTTATTCGTTTTGGTGAGTCGATAAAAAAATTAATTATGCTCTTAATTGTTCCCATCATATTACGAATTTGTAAAATACTACAAGTATCGACCAGTGTCAAATTGAGACAATGGTTAGAACAATGATAATATTCCGCATCTGGACATTTTTGTTTAACTAATGCTTGGCAACCTCGATAGATACCTGCTATGTTTGAGCCTCCATCATATGTTTGGCCTATGCAATTATCAAACGGTAGATTATGCGTCATTAACACATTCAACGCGACGGGTCCCATCTGTGGGACCCGCTATATTTTAGAACGAAAGTAAGTAGGAAACTAAAATGGTCCATAGACAGATTTCATCTTTGTCTACCAGAAATCGTTCCAATCACTTCAAAACGTCATTTACCATCAAAAGAAACGCTACACGACCTTTGTTCGTATGAGAAACTTCATATTGAAAAAATCACAAAAAGTGCTCTTCTCACCCATTCTTCTCCTAACAGTTCTCTTCAATGTATTCTTCAACTATTTTCAAAACTACTCTATCCAGTGCAATTTTTCTTGACCTACAAGAATCACCATGTGTCTGATAGGTTAGGAGGCAGATGTACCAATGCATAATCCTGAAAACTCAAAAACCACAGAGCTTTTCAGACCTTCACTTGTAGTCTATTGACCAAGCGGCGTCAATGATTGGCCGAGAAAAACGTCATAAACTACTTTTCTCTCCACATTTTAATCTGTCATGTGCCTAGCGATTCTTGTAGGCTGAGAAAAAGAATGTCTATCATTTGCCCCTAATTGTGGTGCCCTGAATCAACCCCCAAATCGTATCCCCATTTGGGGATAATCAAACAATTAACGTCAATTCAGGTCACCATTTGGGGATTATTTTTCATAAAAGGAGATATCATACATAGTGTATTTCAACAGAAACCTACTTCGATTATACTGAAAAACTCGAGTTCTGGAGACCAAGCAGTTTATCGAATATTTTATTGTCCATAAGTCTCTTCTGGTCACCACAATAGACTTACGGAGATTGTAACCCTCGCCAAAGTAACTGGTTTCTGTGATATTTTAGCAGAAATTCTACCATCTGTAGATCTATTCTGGTAACCAGAATTGTGTTACATTCATTCTGTATCAGAGCTAGGACGCAAGTATTTGTACTTGTACTTTTCGTACTTTTTCAAGTAAAAAGTACAAGTACAAGTATTCATAGATGTACTTGGTACTTGTACTTGTACTTTCCGAAAAGTACTTGGTGCTTGGACTTGAAGTTTCAGAAAAGTACTTGGCATTCACACTTTAATGACGGAACGACGTCTTTGATAGTGACTACTGTGTCGTTTAGCTTTGTCGAAACATTGATAGTTACTCAAAATACTAGAAAGATTGTCGTTATTTTCACTTTGTTGGCGTGTTCCAGTTGCAAATGATGTACATGTCTTCTGAAGTACAAGTAACGTGCATCGAGACGATCCACTAGGTCCCTTGACTGTAAATTCGAGCTAATATCCTACCGATAAACACATTTATTTTAGAGATTAAGATTCCGACTGCAGTCAAGCAGATAACTCTTGACAACCGGAAGTACTCCCAATATATAGTATTTAAGGATCCACAGGTACTCCAATATATAGTATTTAAGGACCCAAGGGTATCCCCAATATAAAGGACTTGAGGACTCAAGGCAGATTGCACAGGCGTAAGCATTTCAAGATGTTCATCATTACTACGAGAAAATGCAAACAAATGTAACAGACGGTATCTGCAGTTTATCATCAATGAATATATTAGTATACTGAAGTACAAATTTCAGTTATTATATTTTGATATTCAATTATGTTGTAATCTCGCAATATATCAGCGATCTTTAAAAATTCATTAACGTCTTTTTGTTCTACTCCCATAATGTATTGTACACATATCTCAAATGTACGTCCAAAGTTCTTCTTTTTTAAACATGTACAAGTACAAAAGTATACGTCTTGAAGTACAAGTATCAAGTATCAAGTATTTGTGATAAAGTACAAGTATCAAGTATTTGTGATAAAGTACAAGTATAAGCACCAAGTACATTTTTGCAAGTACAAGTAAAATACTTTTACTTGCAGTACTTATACTCGTCCTAGCTCTGCGTCATATAAAAAGAAATTCATTCAACTTTTAGGTCATTTTCTTTCAAATAAGATGTTTTTACTTGTATCTAAAAATTACATGACAAATTTCTAGAAATAACTTTGAAAACACGCAAACAAAAAAAGTCATGACTGTTTTTACAATGATCATTCTGGCATAGGGACACATCGATAATAAACGGACTTAGTTGATATAATTTTTTTCGGATCTTCATAAACGTAAGTAGTGTCAATTGCTGTAAATATGTGTTTTGTGTCATAATTTGATTGTAGATATGTTTCGGCGGATCCCTTCGTTGGTACATGTTTGAAACATGCATATCGAAGGAGAACATAGGCATTACCAATGATTAGATTTTTCACTGTTACAATACCATCCATTTCGTCTGGGACATTAAAGGTACATGGATCGGGTTCGGCCGATTTCGAAACGGCTAGATGAATAGGTAATGTCACTTGATCTTCATCGATAATTCCAGTAATAGCGATGCCATAGGAGACCTAGAATTTGACAATTTTCTATAAAAAGCTAATACGAATGATGATACATACGTTTAATGGTATACATCCATCGTTTACACGACGTTTCATACCGATCGATTGCCTTGTTGCACCAAATTCGTCTGCACACATGCATCGTTCAAATTTTCTGTCACAATAGAGGTCATAGAAAATGACCTTATCATCATCGGCGTAATCATCTTCATTTTGATAACGAATGCCTACTGCTGGTACAATATGATCATAGTCTTCATAGTCCATGCCTCGAAGATATATACCAAAAATGACTGGATGTTTATGTAAAAGTGATCGTTTCATCCAACGACAAAACTGATCGAATTGTGGTTGAGAAGCATTTCTCCAATCCCATTCATCGTAAGTGAAGTGAAGTAATGTCAATGTACGATATGGATCTCGTTTGTCATTAGCAGATACGGGTTGTAACAGATATTCACCTCCATTTAAACTACGAGCGAGATGTTGAGAAATCCAAGCACCATAGTACAAACCTAACAATAGAAATAAATATGTATTCGCTTGTAACATAGTTAAAATTCATGGGAAAATGAACTGTAAAACGTACCGATGGATTGAATGGACATTTCTCCACAAAAACCATTGGCATGATCCCATTGATATCGTGGAGGAATATCAAGTAATAGCGTCTGTTGCTTGCGTACGTGTGAATTCTTGACTGTTCTTTTTGATTGACACATGTTTGCAGCGCAGAAAGTGAAGATTGCTTAACGACTATTGAAAGTCGAATTTAAGCTCAAATTATGACCATAAAATGAAACAACAATATATATATATATATTGTATTAGAATGCATGAATTCTGTCGTTTAGTCACATGAAGATTGCATAATTTTTTACCAGTGATTCATAATCGAAATATATAATGTCAAAAGGCTTAGGAATGTCCCTATGATGCTGATAATTGCGTAAGATTTACAATTTGTGACAAAATATTTCTCCAACATACAACAAGGAATGTTACAGTGCGACACAATCGGGCTTTCTTATCTTCTTTCTTTCCTTTCTCTTTTCATATTTATTGTACATTTGTAATTTCTGCAATAACCGCAACCATCAGCTTTTATCGACTCGTTAATTCTTATGTTAACATAAGACTTGCTCACATATTTGATAATGCTTTTATAATCGATATCAATATTTTCAAACAATGTTTGACACTTACCAAAATTTGAGCGACTCATCAACAGAAAATACCAATTGATCAAGTTCAAATTGATACCTATATTAATAATAATAAAATACAAAGTATAAAAAGCGAATAACGTTACATAAATCAAATCATTTCATATTTATAGAAACTCATTTTCGTCTTTGTTTCTCTAATTTGACTGCTCAAAATATAAACAGATTATTATCGTACTATTAACTTCTTACTTGAATAAAGACAAACTTGCAACAATTTATCGAATTTATTAGGGGCACTAGGATCAAGACTAAAAAATATCTGATCTCGTACCGGATAATATGCTAGTTTCAATCAATCAAATATAATGATAAAAATAAAGTGTCTTACTACTGCATGATAAATTATAATTGACTATCGATAGCATTAATTAATAACAATATTTTTAGAAATCTCAATGAACTCAATTCATAGTCATTCTGTCAAATATGTCAGTAATAATCTATTTTAAAAAAGTGTGCCAGTGAATTCACGTTAAAACTGCAATATTGTAAGGCGCACGCACTGCAAAAATCGACTGAAATTTATTTTTACTTTTTTCCACATAGTTTGATAGAGCGTGAGCTGCTGATCACGATGAACTACTTTTTATTCATTTTTGAAGAATTTTTGTGGTCAAAAATAAAAAAACTTAAAAAACAAAAGTTTGCTAAAAACCGGGTTTTTGGGCACAACATGCAAAAATCACTAGGCTCCTGTTCTTGAAACTGTTTCAAAATATTATTTTTAGATTCAGCATCAAAAACTGATCCCAGAGAAAGTCTGAAATCGGTATTAACCCAAATATTCATTTTATGGTGCCATTTCTAACACCTTCCACTAGAGTACTAATAGGTCGATATTGTAAACCTATCTAGTCCTTCTAAAGAAGTGCGAGAGCGAGTATTTGTTTTTCATTTGAATCCTCATACCAGCCACTAAAAAAGTACACATCGCTTTTACTTTATCCTATTTTCTAGGTGACGAAAAATTCGCTTTACTGATGATGTAGAAAAATCGGGGAGGTCATTTGGATATTTAACACATCCATTTTTCATTCAAATCGAATGAAAATTTTTTTACAATGGTAACACTCAATGCTAAATCGTATGAGCAGGCTCCGAAGGTGTATACTCAACAAAGGATCTCCAAGGGATCTTTGAAAAACCATTTTTGGATACTTGATCTATAGCATATATTATGATTTTGTTTATGTTTCCTTTACATGATTCGTCTTATGATTTTCATTTTTCACAAAGTCATGTGGAGACTGTATTCGCCATGTAACCCTACACTAAAAAAAAATAGATACTCTACCGAGCCCCTAAAAATGGTTCAACAGTTGTCGAAAAGCTTCCAAATGTGCCCAAAGTTATAAAACAAGAATAAAAAAATCTACGGAGCCTATAAAGGTTCTTTCCGTGTATCCAAGTGAACAACCTTTTGATACGGAACCAATTTTTAAATTCCGTACAACAAAAAATAGTTTCGTAGGAAAATGCAAAACTTTTAAAGTTTTGTATTAAACTCTAATGGTTTCGTACTAAACTCCTAATAATGTGTATAATTTAGTGCGAAACTCCAAAGGTTTCGTGTTTTCCTACAAAATCATTTTTTGCTGTACGGAACTTAAAAATTGGTTCCGTATCAAAAGGTTGTTCACTTAGATACACGGTAGGAACATTTATAGGTTTCGTAGATTATTTTATTCTTGTTTTATAACTTTGGGCACATTTGGAAGCTTTTTGACAGCTTCTGAACCTATTTTTGGGGGTTCAGTAGAGTACCTATTTTTTTTAAGGGTGTAGATTATTTGTACGCGCTTTATATAATCTAGATCTCTCTACTCGTACTATTTTTTCCAGATCGTATAATCATTCGCTTAATATCTGTAATATCTTTTCCAGATCATGTAATCACTTTATATCTTTATATTCATGATATCTAGCACCGTTCTTATATATCACTCTCACCTATAAATAGATCTGTTTCATCTGAAATAAACACACAATATATTAAGGATCCTTTCGTATTGTAACAGGTATTTATTAGTTATATTTGATTATTTTTTCATGCCTAAACCAAACAGACGAACAACCCAATCACGCATGCATCAGTTTGCCGATGGAAAAATGCAAGAATTCCAAGTCCACCTTATTTCCCAAATTATGAGTATCACGTAATGTTGACAATTTAGAATTAAACTGTATACAGAAACTTACACTTCCAACATTCAAGTTCTGACTGAAATGTACCGCTTACAATGCAGTGCAAAATATCTAAGTATATTATTCTACATGTCATTACGATATTTTAAAATTAAATGGAATAATATTGATGAATATCTAAAAAGTATAGGTTTTATGACAGCAGAAACTTCGCACAAATGGGTTGACATATTTTTGGACAGTGATTGTAAAGAATTTACACGTGATTTACGTGGTGGAAAACATTCGGATTCATTTCATGATATATATCCGGAAATTGAGGCAGATGCTAAAGCATTTGTTGCAGAAGCTTGTTCTCAAAAATCAGATAAGTTTAAAGCGATGCATTTGACCCGATTTATTAATGAGAAATATTCTAAATTAAATGATATTGAAGAACAAGTTAATTGTGGTTATGTAAGATCTGAAAGAAGTTGTCAATTAGATCTTCGTAGATGGGGAGCGACGTTTGAAGCCAATGCACAACGTCCGTACTTCGAAGGACATGAAAGAGAAGATGTTGTAAAATATCGTAATGAATTGATAAAATATTTTTTGGAACATAAGGATTTCTATCATACTATTACTGATGAACACGTATCTACATGAAGTCCTCCAGTCAAAAATCTTCAAAGAGTATTAATTTGTAAGTGAATTTGTTATAGCTTTTCTCTATTTTTACTCTTTTGTTTTGGTTTTTGACTAAATTAGTTCATGATGAATCTACCTTTCGAAGTAGTGAAGTTTATCCAAAACGTTGGTTTTTCAAAGAAACTACTCCGTTTTTTTTCAAAAGATCGTGGTCGTGGTTGTAGCCACATGATTTATTATTTCCTTGTTCAACATTCATCAGGACCATTTTTCGAACTTAATGAACATGAATGGAAGCAAGCTGTAAAAAAGTATCCATCATTAAATACAAATGGCGACCTAGATTATGTTGAACGAACTGCAACCGTAGGTATCAATATTGGAACCGATGCATATTTCAACAACGAAACTATCGTAAATCAATTTGAAAGATTATTTCAAATGCTCGAATTCAAACAGGATTATAAACAACATCAAATTGATATTATTGTGGATAATGCAAGAACTCATACGACCAAGGCTTATTCACTTCAAGCCTTCAGAAAAGCAATGGGAGGTCGTTACGACGCTGACTATATCGAGCATCTTGATGAAGACGGTAATCAACACACTATTGATTGTTTTTTTAAAGAAGGAGAAAACAAAGGTAAATCAAAGGGGTTTAGTTGAAATGTGTAAAGATTTAGGTATACAACTACCTCCTAAAATTAAATCAGAAGAAATTCGTGAAATATTGTCAAAACATCCAGCATTTCAAAACGTAAGCAAAAAGCAGTTCTATTTCATTAAAACGCATCATGTATTGTGTTGTTTTACTGCTTTTTATCTAGGTTACAAAGCTCGAAACTCTTGCACTTGAATATAAAGTTAATGTTATATTTTGTCCAAAATATCACTGCGAGCTCAATACAGTTGAAGGCCTTTGGTACAGTCAGAAAGCATTTGTTCGATCACGTACAGATCAAACCTTTGAAAAAATGATAAAATTAATATCAGAATCCTGTGAATATTTTCTCGAAAGAAAAATTGTACTAAAACTATTTCGTCGTTTCTGGCATTCAATTGAAGCATATTCTCAAGGACAAAAATATGTTGATGTGTTAAAACTATTCTTTAGTCAATTTTGTAGTGCATCTATTCAATCACATCGACGAATACCAAACGATAACATAAACGACGATTGATGGATTTTTTTCTATATTTTGTCCTATACGTTTCTATTCATATATGATCTAAAGTCATTAAAACAGTTAAATTTGTGCTTAAATTATCCTTAAATATTGTTTAAAATACAACGAGCATACTTTTAAAAAATGGTTTTTCAAAGATCCCTTGAAGATCCTTTGTTGAGTATACACCTTCGGAGCATGCTCATACAATTTAGCATTGAGTGTTACCATAGTAAAAAATTTTCATTCGATTTGAATGAAAAATGGATGTGTTAAATATCCAAATGACCTCCCCGATTTTTCTACACCATCAGTAAAGCGAATTTTTCGCCACCTAGAAAATAGGATAAAGTAAAAGCGATGCGTACTTTTTTAGTGGCTGGTATGAGGATTCAAATGAAAAACAAATATTCGCTCTCGCACTTCTTTAGAAGGACTAGATAGGTTTACAAGATCGATCTATTAGTACTCTAGTGGAAGGTGTTAGAAGTGGCACCATAAAATGAATTTTTGGGTTAATACCGATTTCAGACTTTCTCTGGAATCAGTTTTTGATGCTGAATCTAAAAATAATATTTTGAAAAAGTTTCAAGAACAGGAACCTAGTGATTTTTGCATTTTGTGCCCAAAAACCCGGTTTTTAGCAAACTTTTGTTTTTTAAGTTTGTTTTGATTTTTGACTACAAAAATCCTTTAAAAATGAATAAAAAGTAGTTCATCGTGATCAGCAGCTCACGCTCTATCAAACTATGTGGAAAAAACTAAAAATAAATTTTAGTCGATTTTTGCAGCGCATGCACCTTACTAGCAGTATTAACAAAAAACTAATTCCACAGATATGATCGTGACGTCACTTCATATTCGGCAAGCCAAAAGAACTCTTTATCATTTTAAAGAAATAAACAAAAAAAGAAATGAAACTAATTGAACTGTAATAAAATAAAATGGCGAAGTATGAATTAACTTATGAATACAAATTAGTTAATCTGACATTATTTGCTAAAACATTCAGAACAATATCAAAAGCCAAAAGAAACTAATCAAAGAACAAGACTACAGAAAATAGCTTGATCGATATAATAATTAAGAGTAAATGTATTGTTTACTAAAAAATAATAATATTCATATTCTAAATGTATCGAATCTTCTCGTAAGTATAGAAGTATTTTCGTTGAGCATGTAACAAGATCACTTGCAAGTTGACTCGGTGCTATATTCTAATCAAAATCTGATCAAAGCCAATCTAACATTTTTGTTCTAGTGATTGGTTTTGGTTATATCATTGTTTACCGGTGGTAATATATCATTTTGATCATGATAAAAATTTTCATAATGTTGTGCATGAATTTGATAATTAGTTTTCATTCGATAAGTTGATGAAATGTCTTGATTAGAAAATTTACATGTACATTTTTTCTATTCTTTATTAATTGATGAACAACAATAATCAAATAATTACATTTCATTTCAAAGAGAATACTTTTTTATTTTAAATTTAAAAAAAGTCGAATTTTCTCACTTTTGTATGTTGAATAACAGTATTAGAAATTATCCTTGAAGATAATCTTTTTTTGCCATTAAAACCTATTTGAATATAATTTGAACATCATGATCCACAACATTGAACCAAATTGGAACGAACTATTTGTAATATATATTGTGTTTATAAAACATCCATGGCGCACCAATGCTCACCTAATTTATGTATATGAAATTCGTGTTCTCCTACTACTTTTTCTTCATTTTTAATTAAAACAAAAACTAAGTCTTAATTTTGTAAAATAACATCCATAACTATTTTAATATCAATTTCTCGATATTCATCTTTTAATGCAGCTGCTCAATTAATATGTTCAGCAACACATAGAGAACCATCAATAATTGATTGATCTCATGTTTCAGCTAAGATTTATCCAATTTTGCGAAAGTTTTATTCTTCTAAAACATCATTTCACTGTTTCATCTGAATCATTTAAATGTGCGCTAAAATGATCATGTGGTAAAAAATGACGATCTAAATCTTGAAATAATGGTGTCATACGACTTTTCACAATATTATAAGCTGATGAGTCAGGACTACAATGATGTCGTTAAAAATTTCTTTTCATCATGTTTTTCTTTGATGATGATGAATATCAGTATATAGATTTAACTTATTCTAACTTCACCTCATATGACATTACACCTAATATGAAACGCCGATAAAAACATTCGTAGAACGAAGTTGCATTGGTCAGGCGAGCAAAATGGTATAAAAATATTTCATTCTGTTCTTTATTATAGATCTATAGAAGAAGGTAAGCACACAAATTATCGATATTAGGGATTCAATCTAATCGAGACAAACGAGCGGTGTGCATCAGCATCAGAAAGAGAAAAATAATAGTTGTAAGAGGAACATTTGTGTTTGACAATAGTGTACAATGACGTCTACATTACTGACGATATAATGAATCATAAAACGATTTTTGTATAGCATTCGCTGCTGCAGCCATAGTTATAGATTAAGGTTCTGGCATCATCCATAGACGGTGAAGATTTATTTAGTCGTAAAAAATACGCATTGAATCAAACATATGCTGTATGTAGATTAGCATGTTTTTGGCAAAGTTGTGAAATAAAAGTAAAACAGTGTTATCTTCGGTAAGATACTTTCTTCTCTGAACTCTATATTCATTTTTTTTTGCGATAGTCGTTTTTTGCTTTGAATGGAGCCACTGGAAACTGGCTCACATTCCTATTGCTGAGAATTTTCGTATTTTAGATAACTTGTCTTTAGATTAAGTGCTCTATTTAGTGTGTTTAAATGTCTAGGCGATGAGACGAAAGGTCGACCGACAAGCCGAAGCACCATTTTAGTCACTCTTCACGTTGCAAGGTTGCCAAAGACAAAGCACAAGAAGCTGGCAATAACAATCCACCTATTCATCATATACCTTATAATCTATCTTCACATATTTATCGTAATATCAAAGTTTTTATTCAGTCCGGAAAACATTTTTGTATAATATATAAAAATGCATCTTATGAGTGAGAAAAGCCTTTTCGGATTCGTATTCAAAAGGGTTTTGCTAATCAGAAATCGTCAAATCTCGCTTAAGTGTATTGAAAATTTGTAAAATAACTACCATGATTTTTTTCTTATGAAGACTTCTAATACCTCCATGATATACATATCAGTGTTGGCTAAGATAATTTGTCACAAATAAAAAGATCTGTATGGTATATAAAAATCGGAAACAAATCAATGTATTATACTGCAAATAGTAATAAAGAGTACAAAAAACAGACTGATCCTATCTTTTGAAGGAAGAACAAGTTCAATTTGCTAGCGACACTATTATTGTTGGCATTTCGTTTGATCATGTAGGAGTATACAAAATATCCGTGGATTTTTTTCAGCAAACTTTTATAGACTAAGATTGCCGATATACTGATTCTCTAAATCTTATCATCTAGTATATGTGGCCCAAATATCAGATCTAAGAATCGCTGTATAAAGGAATAAATGAAAGGAGTACTGTATTTCGTCACTTTTCGTCCATCTTATATATTTTGATTAAGAAACGAACGGAATAGAGTATGCTCTCCTAGATTCTTCAAAGATTTAGATTGTATGATGATCTTGAATTGAAAGCACGACTGATTAATGAGAAAGTCACAAATTCCCCTATTCTATATGTTTGTCTTCTTCATTCTTCATTTATCTGCAATAAGGAATGTTTTTTCTTGCCTCGTCTGCAAACCGATTTGAACATGAAATAGATGGAACACGAATAATGATTGAAGTTTGATGAATAAAGAACTACTGTATCTATCGTTATTGTAAATGTAATCATTATAATTAGCTCATCTTTTTGAAAACTGTGGTGATATAACTGATAGATACCTCTGGCTTTGTCAGTAGTTGCATTGCCAGTGAAGACAATAGAAAAGTATATGTGAAACGTTTAATATCATTATTTGCCCACGAAGATCTCTTATCTTGAATAAAAAGAACACTAAGTCAATATTTGAAACCATATTTATTCAAATGAAGAGAAGAGCAAGTGAGAAGAAAAAGTTTATCTATATCTTATAAAGACTACAAAGAGTGGCAATTGAAGGTGAGTGTTTATTGATGAGAATAAGTTCGTCGAGTAATGTATCTTCAATGAACATATTCAACTTTGTACTAGTGGAGTGTGCGCTCCTAATTCTACTAGAAGAAAAAAATAAATTTCTTAGTATCTGATTTATTACTTTGCTGGATGACAACGCACAAACACTATTTCATAAGCATCCAATCATAAATGAATGAGTATCTGTCTTATGAAAATCCCAACAACACAAGTAGATGAAATTTCTATTGTGTTCCTAACTTACCCATTTCTACAGAAAATAGAATGTGTCTCAAAAAGAAACTCCATTTGATAGAGCAGACTGTCTCTGTTCGAGAGAAAGAAAATCAAAAGTGAAGAAGTGCTTGTCAGTCGAAGATTGGTCAGAAATGATAAACAGACACTAAAGTCAAATCAGATTTTCCACCAGCAGTTTAAAAAAATATTACTCTTAGTTTGAAATGTTCAAAAAGTCCGATTTGAGAGTTGAAAAATAACAACTAATTATTGGTACAAGTACATGTATATCAATCAATGATTTCTATTACAATTTCAACACTTTGACAAACTGACTAGGCTTCTGCTGAACTGGACAAAGAGACCCTAATTTGATATAACTATCTGAAAATCAAAACATTGCCTGATCGGAATTTATTAAACTGAAGAATATGTCATCGAAGTTCTGTTTCTCTTTATCATATTGATATCGGTTTTGTTTATTAGATACCGAAACAAACAATAAGACAAGCGCTAGAGCCGATTCAACTGAAGTCACAGTGAAAAAAACAAAAGGTACTACTGACATAAAGACAAACGAAGCGAAAATTCAAAATGAACGAAACTGAAAGATCAGACAAGAACACGGGTATGTTTCATGTGATAATGACTTAACACATGATTTGTCTTTTCCTCTTCACAGTGATTTGAATCGTTATCTTAGCAGTAATGTACAGCTGGAAAACTACACTTACCTAAAAACTTGACTTCTCGATTTTTCAAACTTTAAAATTTCGTTCTCTTTCTGTAGGTGCTTGTGCCACATGTTTTCGGCGCGTTCATCAAGACTAACTAACAAAACAGATCTCAGATTGTGTTAGCTTGATGCCTGTATAAATAGTCCTGTAGTTCATGAAACGCAGACGGCCATCGTTTTATCCAAAATTCGGAAGAAGAACAAGTTGTTTTCAAATATTCTGTTTTCTTGAAAAAAAACGGCGAAATCTTACTAATGAAAACTCAACCGTACTGACATTGACACACAGTATCTGGTAACTGGTTTTTTCGAAAGTTGAATCGATAATCTAGACAAGAAAGAAAAATAATATAGGTATTCTGTGACCATTCAAAGATTATTTTTTTCAAAGACCAATAGTGGTTGTCATATTGCGAAAGTTTTGGTAGTCGTAGAAATGCTGTCACACAGAGTTTCGTTCAGATCGGTCCGTTTAGATTAACTCGTATTCTTCTTGTCTAAAAAGCACTCAGAAACGAAAACAACTGTACAAGGGCCTGCGAATATTTTACTTACAGTTAGAAAGATCTGACGTCTTCCTATCGCTGAAATAGGAGACAGGAAAATAATAGGAATTGCTAGAACGACATTGAATTGACTCCTCGTTGTTTTCACGATAATAGAACGTGTGACATTTCGTTTTTAGCTCTCCCAAACATTTCTTCCAACGCCAGATGGACACAAAATGGCATCATTGTCGCTGGCGGTCACGGACGAGGCAATGTACTCAACCAACTTAATCATCCTTGCGGTCTCTATGTGGATGATGATCAAACTATTTTGATTGCTGATCATTATAATCATCGAATTGTGGAATGGAAATGTGGTGCAAAGAATGGTCAAGTGATAGCTGGTGGAAATGGACCAGGAAATCGAAATGATCAATTGTTTTGTCCATCAGATATTATTGTTGACAAAGAGACAAATAATCTTATCATCTGTGATCGATACAACCGACGAGTGATGCAATGGCCGCGTCAAAGTGGTACTAGTGGAACAGTGATAGTCGAGGATATCTCTTGTTTTGGACTGGCGATGGACGACCAGCGTTTTCTCTACGTTTCTGATTATCAAAATCATGAAGTAAGACGATATCGACTGGGTGAAACGAATGGAACATTAGTGACGAGCAGCAATGAAAAAGATGATCGTCTCGACAAACTCTCTCATCCTCACAATATCTTCGTCGATCGAGATCACTCTCTGTACGTGTCGGACAACAACAATCATCGTGTAATGAAATGGACGAAGAATGCAAAAGAAGGGACTGTCGTAGCTGGGGATCGAGGACAGGGAAATGAGCTCACACAGTTGTCCTGTCCTACAGGAGTATTCGTCGATTCCATAGGCACCATCTATGTGGCAGATTGTAATAATCATCGAGTGATGCGATGGTGTAAAGGTGCCACAGAAGGAGAGGTGATTGTAGGTGGAAATAATCAAACACAACACACAAATCAATTGAAGTGTCCCACAGGTTTGTCATTCGACAGATATGGCAATCTTTACGTCAGCGACTGGGCTAACCATCAAGTAAAACAATTCCCCATCGAAACAATTTGATTTTGTTTACTGATATCCAGAGAATCGATAAAAAAAGTAATAATTAAGCGCGATTAATCAAAACGATAATCGACAATTTTTCTTCTTTATTGTATTGATTATTTATACAGTTTGACACATGCAAACTAAATTTTCATTATTTTATTCTGAACCTTTTATTATTGATTGTCACTAACGAATAATTTTATTAAAAAAGCTTAATATTTACAGTGTTTGACACAAATATAGATGATGCAACATATAAAGGGTGGCCCAGAAGTTTCAACTCCTCGTCATAGATGGACTATAATTATAAGAATCTTATATACAATTAATTGGTCACATGATGTGATTTTGTAGAGAAAAAGGCGGGCTATCTTTCTATAATAAGATGTTTCGAAATGCTTCATTAGAAGATAATCATATGACCATTTTATTTCTGTCATGTAAGCTTTTCTCATTTTACGTTTTTAAAAAACCGTGTTGTGCATAACATTTTGCTAGGGAGATAGCGTTATGATTTCAAGTTGAACACTTAATGAATTTTATACTAGATGAAAGCTCGTCAAAAACTGCATTTATTGATACCAAATAACGGGAATTGTCGGAACTTTTTGATGTCAACTAATATACTTTCAGAAATTTTTCACTTTTTGAGGCAGAAAATTAAGGCGCTACTAATTCAAAAATGGAATAAAAGTTTTGCTTCTGGCATATTTTTACATGCTTTGATAGAGCACGTCGAGATCTACAAAATTATATATATTTAAAATCTTTTAAGCCATTCTCCTGGCATAAAAATAAACAGTAAAATATCATAAAAAATTCTGTTTTTTTGGTTAGGAAGAAAAACATCCAATTTTCAACAAAACTAGTTTTTTTCATTTTTTTTTACATCCACAGATGCTTTAAAATCAACTCACCAGATGCAGCGTGAAAAACTAGTACCCAGGAATCGATTTTAAAGCATCTACGGATGCAAAAATAATGAAAAAATTATGCACAACCCGATTTTTTAAAAACGCAAAATAAGAAAAGCTTACATGAGAGAAATAAAATGGTCATATGATTATCTTCTAATGAAGCATTTCAAAACATCTTATTATAGAAAGATAGCCCGTCTTTTTCTCTACAAAATCACATCATGTGACCAATTAATTGTATATAAGATTCTTATAATTATAGTCCATCTATGACGAGGGGTCGGAACTTCTGGACCACCCTTTATAATTTCAAATTGAATACTTAATGCATTTTATACCAAATTAAAGTGCGTCGAAAACTGGATTTATTGGTACTAAATAATATGCATTATAGAAACCTTTTAGTGTCGGACATACGAAGATTTGAGAAATTTTATGCTTTTTTTTGACATAGAAAACGAAAAGCCTACAAATTCGAATATTGAGTAAAATACTCTATTCTGATGTTCTTATATGGTTCGATAGACCTCATCGAATTCTACAAAACTGCATATGTTAAGAGTTTTTTAAGCCATTTTTGTAAGATAAAAATTTCAAAAATGTTTGAAAAATTCTTTCTTTTCAAATAAAAGAAACACATTCAATTTCCTTAATAAAATCAGCTTTTTTCATTATCTTTACTAACAAAGACGCTTGGAATTATACTCATCCGATACAACGTGAAAAACTGCATATAACGACTCTAATTCCAAGTATCTTTGTTGGTAAAGATAATGAAAAAAGCTAATTCTCTTTTTCGTAGAGAGGAGTCTAGGAAACATTAATTGTCTGCTTGCTTGATTGCTTGTGTTCGCACAGGGTCAAAAAACATCTTATTAATATTTTCTATAAAATTTAATCAAAGGGTAATTGGGGTCGTGGAATCCGAATCTGGTATTAGTTTTTCAAAATTTTTTTGGATCTATTTTTTTAAATAAGTGACAATTTTTTAACAAAAAACATTTGTTTTTATAAAGTTTGGTCAAAGGCAGTTGAGGTCGAGGAACTTGAATCTGGCTTTGATTTTTTTAATTTTATAAATGAATAGCTTGACGATAGTTTAGAAACACGATTTCTACGAGAAAGAGCTGAGCGAGTCTTCAGACGAGCGTTACTTGTTTAAATAATTCAGTATCATTTTTTGTTTTGTTAAAATCGTTAGCTAAATAAGAAAAACCGATATCAAAACTTAAATAATGATATTTCTTTAAAAAGCATCTCTTTTGAGAAGCTATGTATTAGGTTTATCTGGTTAAAGTTCCAGCAACTGTTTCGCTTTTAATCTAATCTTTCAAAACTATACGAACAGATTTTCATCTTCGTCAAAAACATCCTAGGCAAAAATTTTATTAAAAATAACGTTATATTTTGTTTTGGAAAATGTTCAGTGTTGTTTCTTGTGAACGACATTTTTCACTGGCTAAAAGTAAGTGAAGTTAACATCTTCTTTGATTCTAATAGAACTTAACGAGCTCTAGCCAATGATGCGCTCGAATTTTTTTGTAGCTTCAACTGTTATTAAAATACTTCTTTTTTTAAAATTATGAGAATCAGATGAGGAACACGAATCTGTTCCTTTCTGTCTGGAACTGATTTTAGATTGTCTGGAATACATTCATCAATTGAAAGAACCCATTCTTGTGTGTTTCTATCGATAACACACCAAGGAACACAATCTCGTTTTCATCATATTCGATTCTGACCATTTAGAAAAGAACAGAAACAAACGCATTCACTAAATCATAGAATGCATTTTCTTTTTCGAATTATTTTTCACTGGGAAACTAATGTGTTTATACTGTAAATATAGTGTGTGTTGATTTCTATTGAAAATTTTATTATAAACTGCACAATAGAAAAGCATCGTTAAATGTATCGAAAAATGTTTGATAAAACTTTCAAAAGAAGTTTTTCATTCCAATAAGACTCAATAGTAAAGTAACAATAAATAACTCCTCAACTCTAGTTGCTGCAGAATTAAGTCGAACAGCGATTGTATTACATTGAGGACCAACTGAACTGATAAGAGAAATAACTTGACTATCTTGACTTAATGATAGATTAACAGGATGGTCGAACAGACGAAATGGTAATGTGAAATCTTTTGGCATATCAATGATTGTAAACAGAAGTGGTTTCTGTGCACATAAACCAATTCCATCAGCTTGTCCTATCATTTGTAATTTTGTTCCATTTTCGACTGGAGAAGTATTTATGTAGTCAAAAAGGCAACAACATGTTAATTTATCACATGTCGTATCAGTACTCCAATTACCAACCCAATTTGGTGAGACTCGTAGAGAAATGTTTTCATTAATTGTGTCTAATGAACATAGAATAGTTTTAGTAATTAAAAATAATAATATTTTTTACATACTTGCATTTATTATCTTCATAAAAATGCTTATACTTATTAAGATGTACCATAATCTATTCATCATTACAAATAATATGCTATTGTTTTCCTTCGACTAGTATTTTATTCAGCTCGTTTCAAACTTGTGTATATGCTTGATAAATATTGTCTTATCTCTAAATGACGAAGAATAAGCGATGATGCATTTACACAAGTTTTAACATATTAATCATTCTTATCTAGATCTTACGTGTTGTCTCTTTGTCATCAAACCTAAAATACTTTTGAAAAAACTACGAACTGATTATTTTTATTATACATATATAAGACGTGAAATTCTGACGAATTCTTCTTTTACTTTATAGAAAAATCTTCAAACAGAATGAATAATATAGAATGAGTTCAAATTACTTTGTTTTTCGAATATCCACTCTGATAAAATAAAATTCTGTTACTTCTACCTACGTATTAACCAAATACTATTTATGATGCATACGATCGATATGTAATTGATTGGTGGATGTTTTATTACTTTTCATTCTACATTCTATGTATGTTGCACTTAAGCTTAGTATATTATTTATCGTTTGTTCGGCCTTTTTTTTTCTTCTCTACACACACTTTATATAAAATCAAAAAAGTCCTTGTTGAGAAGAGAGAAAACGTTAATATATTGTATTTGTTATCACATTATCTACTCCTAATAACTCTTTACACTTACACTTGATTGACCTGAATTTTTGTGTACAGAATTGTCTCATCAATATCTCGATTGAGAGTAGAAGATGAGAATGATTCGTCAAGAAATGGATGAGTTTGAAAAAAAATTGTCATTAATATTCCTAGTTTTGACTTCAAGCACTTCTTTTATCTGATAAGTTGCTCACTTGATTAGAATGAATTTGTAGATTAAACTGTTTGAGATGTTCCAGAGCGCAAACGTCCAATCCATTGACGAGATAAGATCAAAATGATGATCATAAACTCCCGATAGTTAGTCTTTAGACAGTGTCGATCAAAATCAATCTCTAGTCAAACTATTTTTACTTTTTTAAGTACACATAACACTCGAATTTAAATCCGAGGTTTTCACATTTATTTTGTTTGTGATCTTTATTCAATTTGATTTTCTTTATATTTATGTAAATGAGTATGTATAGAACAGTTTAAAATAAATTGAACATAAATTTATTTTTTATTTTTTTAGAAACAATTTTGTTATGATATTGTCTTCTGAAACTAAAAAATATTCCTCATCTTAGTTCATAAAATACACGCAGAAAAGTCTTTCGGCGGTAATCCTGTTGGTGTGTTTTTCAGGTCTCTAAAGAATTATCACAGCGAAAATCATTATTCTATACATTTATGAATGTAGTTGTTCAATTCGTATATATTCCTATAATAATAATAATAATAATAACGCCCCATAAGCTTATCGCTCTTAGCGGCCGGCTGCGGTTATTATTAGTAGATTCCACATGCAGCCAGGTTCTTTCGTCTTTTCTTTTTATGAACGGCGGTATCTGCATCCTCTTCCGTCCAACATACTGACTAAACATGTAGTCAGTACGAATGACTCATGTGGATGAGTCATATTATAGACAACGTTAGCCGTTAGTGACTTGTCCAGGGTCATTCCATGAATGATGTTACTGAGGTTTGAACACAGTACCTTGCAACTACGCGTCGAACACGTAACCACTCAACCATGGCGGCATATATTCCTATATTTTCACAAAATGTCACTATGAAGCCAGATCATTTACACTTGCTTTCATCAACGAACGTTTCCCATTTGAACACTTCTTTTCTATTCATTGGTAATTACATAATTGAAAGGCAATTAGAAGCAACATTTATTCATGAAAGAAAAAGAATTAAAAGAGAATAAAAGAAAGTAATAATATGTGTATAATATGTCAAGGATATTGCGTTATTATAATTAGTGAGTGTTGTAATATAATAAGATGATGTTTGTGTGGAATAATTAGCACAATTATCATAATTATGTTCAAGTGAAATGATTGAATAATTCGAATAGATGACTTGACCAAAATTTAGATTATCATAAGAATCGTATACTTTATTATCGATTTCTGTCTCATTTGATGTTCCCCACCAATTTTCTTTAGCTTGAATTGTATATGATCCTTGATTTTCAATATTATAAAGTGAATTATTATAGATATTACATGATGAAATAATGCATGTTTTAAATAAACGAATTCCAATTTGAAAATTGTAGATAGATGATTGTTTTATAATAATATCGTTAGCCTCTATTCCAATCATATTTTGATTTGTTTCAGTTGTACGAGTGATTGTCGAACATTGTATTGTTGAACTACTCCCGACTACAAGTGGAGATTCGGCAAGACTAATATTTGATGATATTAAATCCACTTTATAGTTTTTTAACAAAAGTGAACCTTGATCGAATGTTGAGTGACGAAGAGCAAAATATGTTTCACGATAAAAATCTTCTTCACCATAAGCCCCATTCAGTATGTTAACATAAAACAATCTTGAATCATCAAGTTGTATATTAGTTCCAAGAAAACCACCTATAATAGATCCATTTTGAAATGTTGACCGATGAATTGATAATAACATGGTGCTAATTTGACTTGCATTGCCTTTGATATGAACATTATTCAGAGTCGAATTGTCAATATGTACTGTGGATGGATTACCATTAAATAGTTCTATGTTTGTATTATACAAAGTGCATGAATTCAATTGAATACCATCTTTATGAGCCATTGCTAGAATAGAGCTATCCATAATATAGCTATTCACAACATAAATTGGTTCCACATTATAATAATCACTTGTGAGTTTTGAGTTATAAATGAAAACATTCCGTAGAACGAGCGATGACTTGGAAAGGACATAAGCTGCATTAAAAGTAATACCGCTTCCTAAAAATCTTTTTGAAAGACAACATCATTGCTAAGTTTAATCTTAACTTACTGCCGTTGCTGGCAATTTCACTGCCATTCTGAAATACACAAAACTGTACTAATAACTCTCCTTGATTTTGTACAGGATTGTTTTCTACATAGACGGATTGTATTGCTGGCTTAGGACCTGAAAACTCAGCTGAAGTAATGATTGATTGAGACAGATTAGAAGCCTTGAATGTCACCATCCATTTTTTTCCGACAAAAGCTGATGAAAATCGAACGAATTGTTTGGTGGTACCAAGCACTTTTAGAGAGCCTCCTTTAATGAGAATTTCAAAATCGCCGTCGAAAATAATTTCAACACCAGCTTCAATAGTGAGTATCACATTTGGAGGAATACCTACATCACTAATTACATGATAGGGACTTTCTGCTTCGCTCCAAATTGTACTTTTTCTAAGCGTACCACCAACATTAACTTTTGAATGAGTTGTATGAATAAGTGAGAAGAGTGTAATAATAACACACAGCACGAACATCATGAAAATAAAATTAACATTAATATTTCACATTAATGAATATATATATAACATTGTCTACTTCCTAGTTTTTCTTCCTACCTTCTTTTTCGTTTTACGTCGTTTATTATCGTTTGATTGACAAGCATGAGCGGGTTTTGATACTATTTGAGCAGGCAAATTTATCCATCAATCATTTCGTGTTATTTTCTTTTGACTTTTCAGTAGTGTCACATATCCAGGATTTTGGAGATGCCAGCGCGTCTTCTGAAAGAGATGCCGTATCTCTCGCGGGAGATGCGGGTGAGGATGTGAGAGATGTGCATCTCTAGCGAAAATCTTACATGTCCGATGACAAACGACCGTATCTCTCAAGAGACGCTGTAACATATACAATAAATTCAATTGATTAAAATTTACTAATTGATTTATAATGTTTTAATTTTACTCATTTATACGAAATTTTGAGCAGGAAAAAGATAAAATGATTTAAATAAGCAGAAAAAATATCGATTACTAATTATCCTACGAAATTGTCTTAACGATGAATATATAATATTTTTTTACCTGTAATATCGCAAACATTTATCCTAAATCATGACTTTAATTACGTATAATACGTACATAAACATGTCGTCTTATGTTATATAGGTAATATAATGATTCATATATTAATATCTGTTAAAGTGTATCATTACAGATAAACAGTATTAAACATAATTTAGATTTTTTTGGTTAAGGCTACGATAATGTTAAATATAAATCTCGAATGTTTATTTTATTTATTAATTATTGTGACTTGTATAAATGCATTTATACCAATTCCACTACTTGCAACTGGTGGTCAAACTAGTGATAGTAAATTAATATTTTTTTGGAAAAATTTAATTGATTTATTTTATACTATTTTAGGTATAACACATGCCGAAATAACACAAATTGCTTTTATTCGTAGTCTTGCTCGATTTTTTTATGATACACGTATACGTCCAAATAATAATAATGGAGGTACTATTAATGAACAAGATTATTTTAATAAAGATTATACTATTGAAGATCTTTATAAAATTGCACCTAGAGAATATAATCAAATACAAATTGAATTTTATTTACTTCCTTTAAAATATAATCTTGATTATATAATAATACATAATGCTATTGTGGATATTCATTCAAATACAAAAAAACTTTCAGCTGCACATTTTGATAGTGAAGCATTTATTAATGGTAGTAGAAGAATTTTACAACTTAGAAAAACAAGTATAATTTTTTAAAAAAATAAGAATTATTTTTGTTATTAAATTATGATTATTTTAGTTGTTACTAATACACGTGATATTAATAAAGATTTAACAGAAACACGTGAATTATTAGGACAATTACTTCATACATTACAAGATTTTTATTCACATTCAAATTGGATTGAAATGGGTAAAACAGATATTAATAATCTTATTGGAATTAATGAAATAATCGGTCAAGTTGCTGCACCTAATCAAGCAACATGTACAAATAATGGCTGTACCAAAATAGAAAGAAAATGTGTAAGTACTATTTAATTAAGTTTTGATTTTTAGTTTTAGTCTCTTTTAGAACAAATAACATTACGAAATTGTCCACTTATATATTATGATTGTAAAAATAATATTTTATCAACAATTCTTAATCAAAAATTACTTACAAGTGGTTATTCAGTTAATCAACATAATGAAAATAATATTCCAATTAATAAACCAACAAATATTGAAAAATGTTCTCATGGTTCCGTATTTGATACATCATCACATATTTCAGCTATTGGAGGAATTAATAAAGATGCAAATAGTTTAATATTTTCACCTCATTCAAATTTTCAGTTAGTTCATTTATTTATATTATTTCTTTTATATAAAATATATTTATTTCTTAGTTTTCAAGCTGCTGATTTAGCTATAAAAGCAACTGAAAAATTTCTCAATGATTTACGTAAAGATATTGGTGATACAAATTTTGATCGTCTTTTTCTCATTCATCCAACTCAAGCACAAGGTCAAGCTGCATCAAATAGATTTACTAATAAACAACGATTTAGACTTTTTACACCAAATCTTTTAGGAAGTTCAGCAGCAACTGATAGTAGTTTTACAAAATTAAAAAATATAATTAATGCACGTTTAAATACAATTAAATTGATAATAAGCAATATATTTTCTAATAAAGAAAATATTCCAACATATGATTTAACTGATTTTGGAATTAATGATAAAGATCAAACCAATATTCATATAGCACCTTATTTTATGGCAAGTAAAGGTATTCTACTCAAAAAACGTTTTATTGATGTTTTTCGAAATGATTAAAAAGATTTAATAAACTTTTTCTTAATTTTTTTATCATAATGAAAGAAAAAAAGTCTTTCTGCAGGTTATTTCAATAATAAATCTATGACATCATCACTTAAGGCTTTGTTGTTGACCATATGTCACTTCCTTCTTAGGTATTATGTTCTTTCTTCCATGCCTAATCGGTCACGTCTGTATACAGCATTGATTTTTTAGTTATATTGTATCGCTGCATTATATGTATGTGGAGAAAAAAACTAATACCTTATTTAAGTCATTCATATTAATGTTTTTCTTTTTCTTTCTGTCATAATCAAATGTTAAGACATATAGTATTATTTAATCACCAATTATCAATGACCAACTACTCGTTTTGAGAGCAGAAACTGAGGCAAGAGAATTATTACAATGTGATGTTCAACAACTGAAAAGATTAAACGAATGGTGTTCGGAACACGCGGAATATATCTTCCGATTTGTCTTCGTAAATGCAATGAAATTTAAATGTTTTAACAATAAACTTTAAAAAAAAAACAAGTTTCATTTGAAACTATTTGCTAAATTATCTAAAGACAGTCTGGAACCAAATTCGTTCGATCTTTTTGAGATACGGCTGAATGAATGGAAGACATTTATACATAAAAAACAGTCACATAGCGTTAAGAAATGGTTTGCATTACTTATATCTATAACAGAGTTGTTTTTATGGTCTTGTTTTAAGAAGACTCCGCAGTTTGACCTTCAGCTAGTCTTTGCATGATCCATTTCAAAATCTGTATCAGCAACCTTGTATATATGCTACAAGCTCTGGGAAATAAGAAGAGCTAAGGCTAGGCACCGATGAAACAGCTCGTGAGCTGCCACTTATTAAATTTGCTTTATGATTGTATCTTCAATACCCATGGATTAACCTTTTCGATAAATAGCATCTTGCTCTTTTTCATATAATTCCATCGTTTGAGTATTAAATAGAAGTAGAAATGAACAAGGCTCATACCATGTGTTGTGATCTGTTGAATTCACGACTTTTTCTTTGTCGATTATTTGATTTGTATGCTCAGACGATTTAAAGCAACTTTAGCATAGGACGATCAATATACATATACCTAGAGATTCAATACTCAAATCAGTAATCACTATCGCTTTCCGTAATCGGCATTCAATTGTCTCACATGGTTTACTGTTCGTCTGATAACTACCACCATATTGAGCAACACCTAACAACAGAAAACATATATTAATAAATTATGATTGGGTGAATCCTTGGAAATCTAACCATTTTTTTGGAAAGATTTTTTTTCGCTCCAAAATGTCGGTATGCTCTAGAAAATACTTTTGATGAAAAAATAATGAAATCCTTCCTATTGAAAATGTCGAGTTTTGAAGCATTCTTTCGAAACTCCTATGATACATTGTTATATATAGAGAAAAAGCCTAGAACTTTTTCAAAAACAATTTTTCAGAATTTTCTTGTGTTCAAATATATAAAAGAAATCTAGAAACATGTTTCTTGAGAAACATTAGACCCGTCCTATTCAATTTGAAGAAATTTTATCTTCTCTTTCTCGTAGAATACAACAATTTTTATTATAATATCCTCTCAAAATGATGTTGAACTGATGACTTTACCCGCGCCATTAGAAAGATATGCCGTTAAAGCATCTCGCTTACAGAGTCAGACGGAGCAGCACTACATCGAACGATTAAGTAACGAACAACAGCCAAAAATTTTAGAATTTTCGACCTTATCTGTTCGTATGTCAACTGTTTTGTATGGTCATCATCAGTAAAATAATAAATAAATAATATAACCATTTTGATTTAATTCTACTGTTAATAATGAATCATCCAATACATTAAAATCATAATTGTTCTATACTGCAACATTAATTATCTATTTCTAATTTTGTTTAATCCTGAAATTCTAAAAGAAAATTATTTGACGTGTTGTTTGTAAAAGTCTATGCAAATCTGGATTTTTTTGTGGTATAATTCAACAAGTAAAAATATGTGTAAGTGCATCTAGTAAGAGCCAAAAGTGGTCCACTGAATGATTCACTTTTATATCATTATCAAAATAGTGTTATTATGTCAAAATAATTCATTATTATTTAATACAATCTCTATTCATTTTATTTCTATACATAACTTCTTAATTTCCTTCGTTTTTTTTCTGAATAAAACATAATTGCATTCATCTGTACTTAACAAATTTGATCGAAATCCGATGAATTGTTATCAATCTTTCTTATTGACATTGCAGATATTATTTTAATTACAGTAGAAACATATTTCACAATGAACATTAACTTAATACGATAAATACAAAGATCTTTTCTCTTTGATATCTTTTCCAATTTTGTGAATTATATTCTATTTATCTAAAAAGATGATTTATATATTTCAATATGTATTATCAAATAAAAAAAAGTCGTTTTGTTTTTAGATACAACAAAAGTAGTCGAATTAAAATGAACTTTTGTTTAATTTTCTTTTCTATATGTAATAGATATCGGATCATAAATAATACTCATTAATTGCGTTCAAATTTCTTTGCATTTGGAGAAATATTTTTTAACCCTTTCACGGCAATGTCGCCTACCAGTGGGCGACGCTATAATTTGACGAGAAAATGTATAGAATAGCATTTTCTTTTGCTTTTTTCTTAGGCCGGAGATTCGACGTAAGCTGCCATAGCTTGTCTTCAGTACTTTACTTGAATTCTTAATTCCCTAGCATAATGCTTATCATTAAAACACTCAAGACAAAAAAATTTATCACAGTCAGAACAGAAAGTTTTTACTTTCTTTGGTGCTGCGTTGCTCGCTTCTCTTGACTGTTCTGCCCTTTCCTTTGCATAACAGTCAGTGCACCATCTGTTAACATTGTGCGTAGATCTTTCCTTTTCTTCGAGCTTGTGATCCGCCAGCTTGCGTTTCGTTTGACTGGTTGAACGTTCTCTCGGACCAGGTTTTAACCCTGTTGTGGCGATGGAGTGTGCAGGTGAACTCCACTATATTGTAACAAGAAACTTAATAGAAAAACACTTTTGTTTCTTTTATTCTTAGACGGAAGATTACACGTAAAATTTTATCTGCTCTACTCTCGCTATTTTTAAAATCTTTTATTGCATAGCGTGATGCTTCTAGTTAGAAGAATCAAAACAAAAAAAATTGTTATAATCGAAGCAAAAAGTGATGAAAAATAGTATCTACCTATGTATGATGAAGCCATATAACAGTGATGGCAGTAAAAAAAGACGAGGAAAAAGGTCATAACAGTACCTAATAGAGTCAAGGATAATATCACGAAAAGAATGTAAAAGGAAAAAAACTTTAAACTTTGTTTCTTTATTTCATTCCTACCGTAATACATGTAGCAGAGATAAAAGAAACTTGAGCAACTATTTAGTTTGACATAAAAGATCTCCTACACGATGATACAAACAACAAAGCGAAAAATAAATAGCTGCATATACTGAAGATATCAATTAGCACATTTATGGAGCGTGAACACGCATGATAACTAATATGTTGAAGCTATTTTTCTCGAAAAAACTGAATTGCCTTGAAAAGGTTAAATTTGATTGCGTCATATATGTCTTGAAACCACGTGATGATACTTCCTTTTATCACGATGAAATTTCGATCGCGGTAGTTATTTCGTTGTATCCATCTTTTTAAAGATAAAAATTGGAATCGGATCCCTTTGAACTTTACACGTCATAAAGGAGAAATGTGTCAGTGCTGGCACAATAAAAAATTAAATGTCATCACTCTGTACTCTTTTTCGCTTTGAAAATCAAAATAATATCTCACTCTATATATACCTATTCAATCATTTTTCACTGCATAGATCAAACATTAAACTAAAAATCAATGAAAATGATCGTATCACGAACGTGGTTGATGCTTATAATGGGATTTTGTCTATCTGTTGGCAAAATAGATTCATCAAACATGAATATTGCTCAATTTGGGAGGATGATTAGGCACAAAGGTTTGTCTTCCAGCGATTATAATGGCTATGGCTGTTGGTAAGTCTTGAGACGCTTGTTGAAACAATTCAGTTGTTTTTTTCCTTCTAATTATGTCGCAAAATCTAAAAACATACATAAATTTTTGAGTCCGAGAGGAAAACAAAGTCAAAGACTAGAAAAATAATGAACACTTTCCTCTCTTTCTCCGAGAAGCAAAGAACAATGGAAAAAAACATTATTTGAATCACTGCATTCGTTTTAAACTATCATATCTATTGATTTTTTTTTCTTTTGGATTAGGTGTGGTTGGGGAAGCTATGGCTATAGATACTTAGACGGCACGGACTTATGCTGCAAAAACCATGATGAACACTACGACTGGCTTGAAAATGCTGGCTGTTATCCAAAATGGGTAACATATGATTGGACTGCTCGTTCGGGTGGGGAAATAGTCTGTAATGATACTCCTGGAACATGCGATCGTCGAGCTTGTGAAGTCGATAAAATAGCTGCCGATTGTTTCGAGCGCAATCGACATACATATGATAGAGAAAATCTTCAGCTCAGTAGCCGACAAAAACAATTTGTTTGCAATCAGAGAGTATTTTATTATACAAGAAAATGAATAATTTTTTCTCAAATAAAGTTTAATCCTGATATTTACTTTTAATTCTTATGTTACTTCTTTTGATTAATCATAAAAGGTAGAGCTATGAACGTACAGATTATATACTAAGATGCGATTTGAAATTGTCAAACGCTATATAAACGAGTACCAACATAACTCGATTTACGATAAAAAAATATATTATTTAGATATGATAAATGTGATGCTCTCAACGTTTGCCAAAATTTTAGATAAAACCATTTTATTTTATTTTATTTCATATTACTCAGATTGTCAATACCATGCGACAAACTAAGAAAAAATGAATAGATAAGAAACTAGTCAAAGATTTCGTACGATTTACTTTTCTTTATCTAATAACGCTAAATTGCTTTTTTGTGGTGAAAATTTTTCTGTCGTTAACTGATTTCTTCTGTAATAATGATTATGCAAACCTTTGTTATTCGCTTTCGTAACTCTTTATAAAATGACTCAAAGTCGTTTTGGTCATATATATAAATATTCGATACTTCTTATTAAGAGTACCCCCCCTCTCTTTTGTTGGTTTTCAGATCTCAAGGACGGCAAGTCCGATCAAGCTGAAATTTTTACCACAGATAGAGGACCTAAATTGATGAGACACGTGTTCGAGGAAAAAATTTTCAAAATGAGTCTTCTCGATTTTTTTGGAGAACCAGTGATTTTCCATAGGATCTCATTGTGCCACCGGTTTTCCCAATCTAATTTCATCCGATTAGGCTGAATTGTTTTTGAGAATACCTATAGATATATCTCAGAGGTATTTTTCAACTTTTTTCAAAATCTCGCTTTCTTTTTTTTTTCTGCCAAAAATACCGAAAGGATCTTTGAAGAACCAACCAATTCGATCTTCAAAACCCTGTAAAGTCGAAGGGAAAGGTCAGAAACGAAAACGGTCACTTATACCTCTGGAGGATATATCTAACGAAGGAAGTACCCGAAGTGTCCCATCGATTTAGAGCTCATATTTTGGCCATAAGTAGACCTCAATATGGCTGGCAAAAGGCTAAAAGGATTGGTGCCCATGGGCCTGTGAAATTGAGTTATAATTGTTTTTCTAAATTTTTACCCTATGGCTCTGGATTACCTGTAAAATCGAATCAACGAAATTCGACCTATAATTTTGCCCACAAGGAGGTCTAATGACCACTAGAATGCCCTGAAAGTTTCAGGCCTAACGAATGTACCCTCCTTAAGAAATCCAATTTTCAAAAATCCACTATTTCTCAAAGAAAGTTGACAAAATCGGAATTTATTGTAAATCGAATTGCTTGAGAAGGATACATTCGTTAAGCCTGAAACGTTCAGGGCATTCTAGTGGCCATTAGACCTCTTTGTGGGCAAAATTATAGGTCGAATTTCGTTGATTCGATTTTACAGATAATCCAGAGCCATAGGGTAAAAATTTAGAAAAACAATTATAACTCAGTTCCACAGACCCATGGGCACCAATCCTTTTAGCCTTTTGCTAGCCATATTGAGGTCTACTTATGGCCAAAATATGAGCTCTAAATCGATGGGACACTTCGGATACTTCCCTCGTGAGAATATATCATATTACTGTAGTCAGAATATGAATAAAATTATAAATGTGTTTACTCTCATGCCACAATGTCTGCACAAGACTAAACGCTATCATAGATACATATCATCGATATCAGCTAATTGTTGGTTTTATTATGATAAAGTTATATTTTTACCCCGTTTAAAATATATTATTGATTTTTTGCTGAAAATTCTATTATTAGATTAATTTGTTTGTTTCTATTTTCGAAAGGATTAATTTCATATGATAGTATTCTATAGTTGGTTGTATTATATGAATAAAGAAAATTCAAAATATATATAAGATTCCCAGGAATACTGAATAAGATTGGAAAATTAGTAATAGAATATTTTCTAAACCGATTTCATTAAACGAAATTTTTAAGGATTATCACTTGTTGATGTTTAAGACAAGTAAGATTTTCACGGTATTTTTTTCAAGCAACTAGACTTCAGCGTCAGTATTTACTTTATCCTAGCATGAAGAAAACATTATGTCCTTAATCAATAACTCAATAGAAAAATATCTTAGATATCATCAATAAGCGTGCTAATAAAAGAACGTTCAAGCTAATCACAATATTATGTAATAGACCTGTAAATCTCACCTTTTAATGCTGATAGTCAAGTTTTATAAATAAACGTTTTACTTTTCAAAATACGTCTCCCGAAAAAAGAAAGACTTCGACGAAATAATGAATAAAACAACTTCAGACTTTATATTAATACAGAAGCAGTTCATTAACCTCTATTATCAACGAAATTAGATGGCAGTTATTGCCTGCATTTATTTGCTGAACGAAACTTTAAAAGGTTTAATATCTTTGTTAGAACCAAAAATGGTTCCATATGACACCTTTTTTTTAGAAAGTATGCTACAATCCATCAGTTGATTATCTATATGATTGATTAACAATTTTCAATTGATCTGAAGAACGTTAGCTGTTTAGAGAATGTGATGACTAGCATTTCGTCCTATAATCATTGTAATTATTTATAAACGAATGAAATCTTGAAACATTATTTTAGCATTTGAACAAATACTTTCTGTTCTCGTTTTTATTACAATAGAAATTAATAATTCGCATGTGTCCATTGAAAGTTGAAAAAAGAAAAAAGAAGATTCACAAAAGTCTATATAAATGATATCTTTCGCACCACACTAAGTATATTAATATACGAAACAACAGCTAAAGCTACCATAAAATGTTATGAAAAAGTCACTCTTCTTGTTGAATAATTTATCAGAGACAATGCATATATAAAATGCCGATACTATGGTCATGTGCGATAACAATATCAAGTTGATTATCGTTGTTCATATCATATATATTAATATAACGAGGAACATCATCAATTGAATAAATCATTTCATCAGAAAATTCGTTATCACCTGTATTAAAAAATATACCAATCGAAGGAACTCTTCCACGTCCGATAACAATATCCAATTTTTTATTGTTATCAACATCGACTAATTGTATCGGAAATCTCTGTTGATGCTCTGGATACCTCGTCGGATAAGCTTTCTGTCGACTAAATGTGCCATTACCGTTGTTTAACATAATAACAATATTTGTCGGTTTGTCATGTGCGACAATAAAATCGAGTTTAGCATCATTATTAATATCTACTATTGCCACTGAATATGGAAACTTATCGGTATAAACACTAAAACCAGAAGTATATGTCCCATTACCCATGTTGAAATGAATAACAATTTTATGTTTGTCATTGTCTACATAAATGATATCAAGATTGTGATCATCATTCACATCAGCTGTTGTTACTTGAAAAGAATAACCTTCAATCTTAAAATAACTTGATGGTTCAGAGAAAATACCATTGCCATCATTAATCCAAACACTAAATCCACCATCACTACGATCATGTTTAATAATAATATCAGGATAGTCATCATTATTGACATCAGCTGGTAATACATTAGATGATTTATAGCCGATCAAAAATGTACTATGTTCAATGAAAGTACGATTACCATGATTCAGAAAAATAATAATGCCATCACTACTGTGTAGAACAAGAATGTCGAGTTTATCATCCCTGTTTACATCAGCTATTGTAATAGACATTGCCGAATGTTGTTTCGATAAAGAAATCGAATGAATAGTAAATGTACCATTACCATTATTAAACATAATATAAATTATTTCTGAAGAAAATGCTCTAACAAGAATGTCGATTTTGCCATCATTATCAAGATCACCTGATACTGTAGAATGGACATCGTAATCTTCAAAATCTTTTTTTATAACAGAATAATTTCCAACACATTCACCTATAACAAAAACCAAAATATTCAGTTGATACATTTTTAATTTATTTACCAATTAATTTCTTTGATGATGTTGTTTCTATATGTTCTGTAGAATCTAAAATATGTGTAAAATCAATAATACAAATATTGGACAAGAATGTTTAGCAACAAGAAACTTTTCTCAAATGAACTTTAACATCATTTAAATAATCTCATTCTGTATTTATTTATCGTTCTTAATTAATTATATTTTCAATCTATTTTGATTCTTCTTACGAATGAAAAGCTTTTTTCCCATCTGTATACATCAACAAAGATAATAGTAAACAGATCCACAACACAATCTATTAATTTTCCTATATTTATTGTAATATGATATTAACTATTTTTAGGATAGACTGAGAAGTTTTATATTAATGTATGTAGAAGATATTATAAATTTGGGAAACCAATCACTGAAGCATAGTTTCTTATTTTGAGAAAATAAAAATAACTTTCAATTATCGATAAAATTAGTTCAATACCCCATTTTGTTAATGCTTTTATTGTTTGAGTTGCCGCCGTTGTCATTGTTGTTGTTTTCACTGTCTTTCTTGTCGAAATGATAGTTGTTGGTACAGCAGCAGATGTAATAACAAGATTACCAATTAGGATACTAAAACTGATCCAAAACAATTTCTTCGTTCGAGTCATCGGATTTCTAAAATATCAATTAGTTTTTTATTACAACTTTTATAATAATAGTTTCATACTCTGTTGTCATAGTTGAGTACGCTACAACATAGTCTTCACCTGCCATTGATAGAGATTCTTATACTAAATCGTTGAATCTAACGTGTAAAATTTTGCAATAAGACTAATTGTGATGAAACAGCTGACCGTTCGTATTTCTTTATTTAACCAAAACAGAAAGAAGAATGAATGAATACAAAAACGAACAATTATTTATTTATGTTCATCGCCAATGAGGCGAAGCGGTCAAGAAAGAAGGTTAATGTAGAGACAAAGAGAGGTGAAACAATAAGAAGTGACCGATGTGAATGTATATACACGGCGAGCATGTTTGACCAAGAATATGTAGAAGACAGTGATGGATGAAATTCGTCACACTAATATAATCCATCTGTTATTATAATTAATGCATAATTATTTTCTCAAACACATGTTGTGAAAAAAAATCATACTCTATGAAAATGGCTAAATATTTATTTTAAAATAAAAATCATGAAATAACTTTCTGTTTTTATTGTCATTAATAAATATAATATTTATAAAGAGAAAAATATTCAAAAAGAAATTTAAACCATATGAAGAAGAATATCAATAAAGCAAAATTTTCTGTTTCAAAGAAATGAAAGATAATTTATTTTGATAATCAAAAAATCTATGTAAATGGATGTATTCGTGGAATCTAGGCCAAGACCATCCGGCGATTTATCCCAAATCGATTGAAACTTTCAGGATTTCGAGAGCTTTTTGCGCTGATCATTTTGCTTATAAATTTGTTAGGGTTCGACGAAACCATGACAGAAATGAATTACAAAGCAATTCAAAATTCACAAAGAAAAATATCAACCAATATATAAATGATAACTTTGATCAATATTTCAAGCAATAATCCTATCTTAATTATTTTCACCTCTTATTTACAGAATACTTTGTTCTTCATTAAAACTTATTAGTCTTTGAGAATCGATAAAGCACTACTACGATCTATCAGGACCTTAGACCCTAACAGATCCCGATATTTTATGAATTACTATGTAATTCATTTACGTCGTTTACTGGGTTCGACCGTGTTTTCACATAGATACAAGATACAACGAAGCGATAGCCTATCAAAAAAACGATGATAATTCATCATTAGTCGCTCAAATTTGAAAACCAATTACAGATTCCGATTCCTCTTGAAAAACTGTGTCAGAATCCTTATGAATTGAATTTTTTTTTGTGATTTTTTTCGGTATGCATGTTCATTAAGACAACATGTTAACGAGAAAAAGTATTCAAAAAAAGTCAATAAGAAAATTCGAATTCTGGAGAATAATGGTATTACCAGTTCGATAAAGCAGAACCTGCTTTACAAGATGTACCAATTACTATGGAGATCAAATGAACCTCCCCCCACCCCCCGCCCCCCCCCCGATCATATTTCTATCCTTTTGTTACTATAATATTCTCATTTTTTAATCCACTATATATAGAAAGAAAGCTCGAAACGCACTGCATCTTTTGGTCTATTTCGATTGAATATCGAATATTGTTCAATTAATAAAAAACATATCAGAAGAAAAAGTAAGGTTTTTTCTTATTACAATATGTATCGATATCTAGATTATAATCAAAAAAAAGCTTTAAAAACATCACTAAAGTCTATCACAATATTCATCAGTTCCATATATTAAGCCATATTTTCGATAAGCATTTTTAATTTCTTTCTTCGATAACGAATGAAAAGCTTCTGAAAGCATTAATGGTATATCAGCTACAGCTAATGGATGTTGATTTCGAATAGATTCTCAAAATAAATGCCACAGTGGATTTTCCAATGGTGAAAGATATTTTGCGGATGCTGTTGACATGTGAAGTATTTGCTTCACTGAATTACATTTTCCAGCTCGTAATGCTTGAATCATATCCATTTTATTATGAGCACGACTTTGATCACAAATCCAATAAATATTGTCGATATTCAGTCTCTCGATTGCTGGTGTTAATGTATTAGTAATCCATTAGTTAATCACCACTTGACGAACACCTTTAAATCTTCGACGTTCACGATCTTCAGGACATAATGTCATGCATGCGATAGATTGAGATCCGTTAATAGCACCAATAAAATTATATTGTTTGGAATGTGCTGAGGGTTGTGTAACCAAGGTATATGGCTGTTGACCAGGCGCAACAAGAGTTTGACGTGGAGGCATAACACAATAAAGAGCTATTTCATCAGTAAATATCAACCGATCATTTATGGTTCGTTGTAATGATCTTCGGAATTGACCAACATTGTACCAACAGATATCATCATGTAGAAACAAAAAAAAGAGGACATGAATGAGATAATCAAATCATTATTAACTCAATATTTACTAATCAATACGCAATGTGTGTTCACGAGTTTTTTTCTTTCGCCTACCACATTCTTTACCGTATCGTCTGATGGTACGTATCTACACTTCTCGTTTCAGTGAAGATTCGAGATGTGCTTGAACCTTTTTATAATTAACTGGAATACGTTGATTATTCATTGATTTGACAAAGTCTAAAATGTAATTTTTAACTTCTTGCAGTGTCATTGTGCGAGTTTGACGACCTCTAGGTCTCTGATCTAATGAATCGACAGTACCATCCCATCGAGAATATCAGCTCATGATAAGTTTATGTCCGCCTGTGATTTTAAAACGTTTGGCTAATGATTTACATCCACAACCGCAAATTCCACGATGATATTCTTCAAGCACTTTATGCTTGAATTGTGATGTGTATAAATCATATTTACGCATCATAATAACGATAGACAATAGAAAATAATATCAAAATATACAATATGTGACAGGGTGAAAGATTACGAATTAAGAATTCATTTGATCGATTCATTATAGTCAGATATTCTATACATACATGTACGTGCACGTAGAAGTAGCACAAGGAAGAGAAGAAAAAGAAAAACGCGTAAACGTTCAAAATATCATGTGCCAATCAGTATGATTCGTTAAACAATGTGCTTTCATTTGTAAATGAATAGCTTCATATTTTACATAAATAGGAAAAGCTTGATATCGGTCAGTCTGTTGATTCAAATCTTTTTATACAAAGAATATTATCTAAATGTAAGGTATAAATCGCAAGGTCCATTCGAATCAGTATTTTTTGTCATGAAAGAAATCAATCTGACAAATATATTGTTGTAAAAAACACCTTACTTTTTCTTCTGATATGCTTTTCATATGTTGAACAATATTCAATATTCAATCAAAATAGACCAAAAGATGCAGCGCGTTTCGAGCTTTCTTTCTATATATAGTGGATTAAAAAATGGAAATATTATAGTAACAAAAAGATAGAAATATAGTCAGGGGATTTCACTTGGCCTCCACAGTATTTTATTATTTTACATTTTTCTCCATCGTTAGCAGCATTTTTTTCTAAAATATACATGTGATGTTTCTAACATTAAAATAAAAAAGTCTTTATCAGTTCCGCTATAATAATATCTGTTCTTCTAATATTCTCATGTATTGTTTTTTGACATTTTTATCTTTCGACTAAATTCAGGTTTACCTAATAATGGTGGTTCGGTTTCGTCGAGTTGGCCTTTAGTACATCCTAACAACTAGATATGAGCAAAGAATAGAAGACAGGAAGTGAATCATTGTAGCTGAATCGGAGCTTTGAAAAGTAAGAAATGAGACAACATGAAACTTAATGTAGCTCATTAAGGATGCGAGTCATGGGGAATATTAATTTGTTTCAAAAAAGAGCAAATACAGAAGAGAATATCATTTCGCTTATATAGTATATTCAGATTCAGCTGGCAGGAAATAATGACCTTATTAGAATTTATCAATTGTATGTTATGTGTGCGAGTATTTTCAACCAATTTGTTTTGTCTTAGACTTTTAAAGTGTGATGTCTTTTTAAGTGGATAGTAGCAGAAGCGCAGAAACGAAGATTGGTATATTTTCTTGCCCAAGGGAGGTTTGGACAAAGTAAAATAAGCTTGCTTGTCATCGGACCAAAGGAACATCGGCTTATATATCACTGCTCATTTATTTTCGATATACGGCTTCCATTGAATTAGATTATTCAGTATGGGAATTCAGCCAGTGGCAAACTTTTTACATCGGACTTTTTGATCAATCAGACTCTATCTGTTTGAAATTTCATCCATTGAAATACTTTGCAAAACCTAGCTCTCATCCAATCAGATTTTGAGAATCTGAGCTTTAAGGCGATCAGTATCTTGTATTTTTATTCCTCTTGAATCAGATTTTGAGGAACTCATGCATTTCAATATTCAGTATTTGTAAAAAAAATAATTAAGATTTGCAGAGGCGTTTCATAAACTTAGAGATGGTGCATTTATTTATAGATCCATGTGTCTTTACTTCTTTTTCTGCGAGTCTTCTGCAGATGTTCCTTCCGCTGCAGATCATTTAATTCTTTTGAGTTAATGAAACGTTAATGAGTGTGTTTTTGAACATAAGACGATGAACTTATGTGAAAATACACTTCAGCATAGAAGCGGCTAGCTGTGAATGGCGCTCCACAATGGTGTCAACGAACGACTAACTACTATTTTCTTAAATTTGCTTTGGCTTTTATATCGTTTGTGAAAAATATTTTGAGTAGGAAAATGAGACGTTACATTGATCTATGCAGACATCATATAAAAAACCGAGAAGTTAAGAGTGAAATGAAGCAGAAAAGACGATGATCGACTCCGACCTATGTTCCACGTTCCCATACTAAAGTCTTAACAAGAAGTTTAAAGACTGGATTTTATAGAATAGTCGTCACTATCAATCCGTGTATATGTGTATATGTATCAAGTATAGTTATCAGAGCAGAATCCAGTGGCCAGTAAGAGAGAATGGTAAATAGAATTCAGTCGAGGGTTAAGCGAGTCGTAGCGACGAGTGTTACTTGTCATTATCAACAACCATACCATCAAAAAGAGATTGTTCTCATATGAATGGTTTATTATCATTATTATACGATAAACCAAAAGATCCGAATAAAAGCAAAAGTGAATTTGAAATGTATTTAAATTCAGATTTACGATTAGATGATAATGCTGATCTATTTGAGTTTTGGATTCAACAACGTGAACATATTACTCAATTATTCCAGTTAGCAGAACAAGTTTTAATTATACCTGCATCAAACACGTGTGTTGAACGTATGTTTTCAGTTTCAGGTGCAACAGTCACCGAAAAACGAACAAGATTAACTATTGAAAAAATTGACAAGATGATATTTTTGAATAGAAAATTACTTTATTTAAGATCTCTTCATGAAACAAATGGAAACGAATTATCGGATAACACATTTCATTTACAATTTAGTTCAGATAAATGTGCATTAACATCTGATATATCTTCATCAAGAAAAGATAGGAGATTATCTGCTGACGATGAAGCAATGTTTAACGAACCATATGAAGAAATACATTCAGATGATGATAATGGCAATGACGACAAAGGTTTGTTTTGATGTTGATGAAGACGAAAAAATATTTCTTTTTGTATATGAGTGTATATTATTTTGATTTGCTTATTTGAAAATATTTGATATTTATGCTGTTTATTTTTGTTTATATCGTCTTTCCTTATGTTATGTGCTTGTTTTTGTATTGCATGATAGCAGTAAGAAAGTAATAAATTAATTTATGATGTACGAAAGATTCAATTAAAAAAATAAAAAAAGCTAAGAATATTACATGTTTTTGTTCCAGTCTCAGTTTCCGTCTTGAGCCCGGTTAAATTTAAATTTTTGGTTCCGGTCCCGGTCACACTCTCGGTAAAGCTTTATTTTTTGGCTCCAGCTCCGGCTGCTGGGACCTGAGCTGGTTCCGCACATCTTTATCCTTGAACGTTTACAGCTACAGGTCAAGGAGAAAGAATCGGTGACGGCATAAGTGCAATGCTGAAATCCATCACCAGATGTGTTACACCTTCCAAGAATATTCTCATGTCAAATACAAAAGACTTCTATGAGCTCCCACAAAAATAACAACGAGAAGATTCAACCAAGATATTCCTGATGTTCATGCGTTTTATCTTGAAGCAGATGAAGTAGAACAGGTTAAGAACAATTATCTAAAAGCTAGAAGCGAAAAAGTTCGTACAACAGACGAGAAAGACCGTTGCTTCTATTCCTTTATGTTCATGTTGGTTTAGGTACAATACAAGGGATCCGAACCATGCATGAGTTGAAACCGATTAGTCACTCAATGGTTCAATATCGTTCGACATCTCGATCAACACAGTTCAGAACATTCACATTTAAATAAAATTCCTTTCTGTTTTTTCCAGTGGATTAAAATTTTTGGAGGCAGACTTGATAATGATACCCAGCATTCAGACAAATTCGATCGTTCTCTTCATTTTCTCCATATACTAGATTCACTTAGTCTCGGGTCAATGACTTAGGACGAATTTTCTGTTAAGATTCAATCTCATCAACTATTCGTAACTCCACGAGAAAGAGAAGATAAAAATTCTTCAAATTAATTGAATAAAACTCAAGTTGACGAGCTATAGCTGTTGTTGTATTCAGAGAAAATGACTCAGCACTCAGGACTTTCAATAGGAAGGACTTAGTTTATTTTTCATTAAAAGTGTTTTCTAGAGCGTACCGACATTTTGGAGCGAAAAATATCGAAAAAAGACTCTTTCGAAAAAAGTGGTTGGGTCTCCATGGATCTACCCTAGTATCAATGCACTATCATGATTATTTTCGAATTCATTATGATAGTAGTATGGCCACTGTATTGCTCGCATAATTAGTCATGGCCAAATCATAATGACCGTCCTCATTAAAGTCTTGAGCAATAACAGATAGTACGTCATTTCCCATCGATGAAAGAGTTGCCTTTTTTATAAATGTCCCGTTTCCATTGCCCAAATACACGGTGATATTGTTACCGAACCTATGACACACAGCCAAGTCCATGTTGGAGTCTTGATTAAGATCTTGGATTGTGATGGAATAGGGATTTGCACTACCTGTCATATATGTTGCAGGAAACGCCATTACGAATGTTCCCGTACCAATTCCCAAGAAAATGCTTATCGTATCGGAGCCATAGTTAGCAATAGCTAGATCCAGTTGTGAATCACCATTGAAATCAGCTGTTTGGACTGCAAAAGGAATCGATCCAGTCGTATAAATGGTGGTGTTCGCTCGAAAAGTGCCATTGCCTAAACCAAGAAAGATGAGTAGTTGATTACTGGAGCGACTTACTACTGCCACATCCATATTTCCATCGCTATTGAAATCTCCATTTGTTATTGAAGAGGGCCATGAACCGGCTGCATATGATATCCCAGGAACTTTAAATGAACCGTTACCTACACCATGCAAAATGGTGATGGTATTGGAACGCGTATTCGTGACGACTAAGTCAAGTTTATTGTCATTATTAAAATCGGCAGCGATGAGCGACGATGGAACAGTTCCTCCACTAGCAAAAGTTATGGTCGGCAACTGAAATGATCCATTGTTCTGACCGAGGAGAACAGAGACAGTGTCGGATCCTTCGTTGCACATGGCCAAGTCGAGATTTCCGTCATTGTTAAAATCTTGAGAGACAAGCCAATACGGATGAATACCATTGCATGGGAATATCATCGCAGGTAAGTAGAAGGATCCGTTACCAGTTCCCAACAGGACAGAAACAGAGTTGTTGTTGTAGTTAGTGATGGTGAAATCCCAATGACCGTCTTTATTATAGTCACCAGATACTATTCCTGTTGGGCCCCAGAAGGGAGTTAGAAGAGTTGGTGATTGTGAAAGGGTGAAGTTAGGATACACTGTAAGAAAGAAAAAAAGTCATATTATCAACAGTTTAAGTCAAGAAATTCGAATAAGTTGGAGGAGCAGCATTAATAAGACATCATCACAATTTTAAGATGTTACTATAAAGATATAATTACAGTGCACCAGAGAGAATTTTTCTGACTTTCGTAATATTATTAGTGGCGTAGTCACGATTTATGAGCAGGACAAAGAGTTTGGTTTTAAGAAAAGAGTAATTAATTCGTATCCTTAGATACTATTCGATCAAGAGAAGTGAGCTTCAAAGTGCGCAAACTTCAAATTTATGGATTACGTCTTTGTTAGCTACACTGACTAGAAAACTACAATTTGGTAGATCGGAGCCTTCTTCGTCAGACTTTTATTGATGAAAAACAAAAATTAGAACATTTTCGTTTTTTATCAATAAAAAATCGGACGAAGGAGGCTTCGATCTAACGAAACTTTACAAATAAAAATTATAATTTTTTCAGAAAGAGTATCTCAAAAATTAATTCAATTATATCTTTCCTCATTAAATTACAAGAATAATGTTAAATCATAAATCATTTGAGAGAAAAATTCAAATGATAATAAGACAATATACTATTTATGTTGCATGAATTTAGTGATTGTTGTTTAAATTTTCCGATTTGAGAATACTAACAGCAAGAGATGACACCCGTTTTTGCAAAATGATTTGAAAATCACATATAATTGACCGTTTTATAATAAGGAAAAATATTATTCTACGATTGATGCTGAATTTTCTAAATCTATTTAATATCTAAAAAAAAGGCTACAAGATTATACCTGGTACTTTGGGAACATAACATGTATTTGTTTGATTTGAACAAGTGAGATTTAAATCTTGACGACAAGATGATAATGAAAAAGAACAATTCGATCCGTTAAACAATTGATTCAAACATAATTGTCCATTCCAATAGGTATGTGGTGGACATAAACATGAATTGTTTATGCATTGAAGATATCGATTGTCACTAGTACTACATTGATCACATGTTTGATTGTATGACGAATAGAGTTGAGGAATCTTCGTAGTATCATAAATGATAGCACCTATTCGTGATGATGAAAATGTAACATTAGTAAGAACTGTTCCAGTTGAAAATTCGCCCTCGAATAATTGACAAATGAATGATAATTGATCATAATTGAATGTACGACATTGACGATTTTGATTACATTGCATTGAACAATGGAGTAGAGATCGAACATTTGAAAATGTATTAAGCAATTCAATCGAATTTCGTGGTACAAATATAGTTCCAAATGGAGTTAAACGAATAGAAGATTTGAAGTATTGGGAATATTTTTGATGTGATGATGGATAAATAAAAACGAATATCACTAAAAGAAATTGTTTTATCATTATAACAAAATTCATCTCTCTTTATTATATCAATCAAATAATCGTTTGCAATACACACATTTACACTATCAAATTGAGAAATAAAAATGCATTTCTTTCTCAATTGAGTGTTCTAATATTAGAATTATAAGTGCTGAAAAGTGAACGATGAAAGTAATCATGATTCAACGAGAACATGGTTAAAAGCACGTACATAAGAATATGAAATAATATTTTCTATTATTGTCATATTAAAACGTTACAGAGTGATTATGTGATAACTGAGACAAGAAAAAAAACTTAAGAATCAAGAGAAGAATGCACCTAACGCACAAAATGGAAGTGTGAGTATCTGATCATTTTCATTCTATTTTCTAAGAATATTTTATAGAGAATTGTTAAGGGGTATTCTCTCTTTTATGATAAAAAGTTCTTAAAAAATTATTTTTTTTATTTATGTACTTCGAAGATAGCCTAAATAATGATCCTTAAATCGCCGTTTGAGCGAACTCAATCGGACTTGCCGTTATTTCTTTTTTCATTTTTACACTAACCAATCAAATAAGAATTTGATTAAATATATGATACACAAACGAAGAGAGATTTTGATATATTTATATACCGTTAGAAAGAAACACTTTATTTATTTACTTGTCTTTATTCATATTCTGCTGCTACACTATTACTAGTTGTTCTTCTATGTTTCGAAACAATGAAGTAAATTTTATGAAGATACATATTTGATGAAGACTTTCATATCATATTTAGTACAATTAGACAAAAATATGTCTGCTATGGGACTCGGAAATCGAGTACGAAGAAGTTGAACCATAGGCGGTAGAACCACAAAGCCTGAGTAGGGCTCGAACCAGTCTAGATAAAGACCTGACTAGGCTCGTTTCAATGGAAAAATTTTTAAATCTTGGATAATTTTCAGGTTTTTTTAACAAATAACGCGTTATTACAAGGTCAGTCATGTTTTATCTATTACAAACTGGTGACTAGTGACATATTGATTGGTTTTCGCTGATGTCTACATCTACGTAGAATTCTTTATTTTCAATATGAGATAATTTAATTATTGTTTCAAACTTCTATTCAAAATAATCTTTAAACTTTAAATAATTAAAGAACAATATTCTTCCACAGGCAACGGAGCCATTAAACTGGGTAGGTTCAAACTACTCTAGGTTAGTGGAGAGTAAGCTTAGACAGATCAAGGCTTTGGTGGGATCCATAAAATGTAAAACAACTTTTTGTTATTGATGAGCGATAGAACCATTAAATCTAAGTAAACTAAAGTTCATCAAGATTCAGGCTTCATAGCCTAGAGGAGGCTTAAACATTTGCTTCTTACTCTATTAGATTAAGAAGTTTTGCTTACTGCATGAAAATATTGGCTCTTATCACCATCAACTACATATGTATTTAAGGAAAAGAACAGAATCTCGTAGGACCAATCGTTGAACGCATATTTACAATGGATTCATATTATGCTCTTTCATCAAAAATAAAGAATAATCTTATAGGATACTTACAGTCATATCTGTTAGATGATACCTAAAACTTTCTTCTCCTCAAAGATGAATCTCAAATGCTAATCAAACGTTTTCAATACGATGTACAAATACACAATGAGATTCTTTTTCTGTGAGCATTGCTACACTATCATAATTCTATTGATCAGAGTCAGATGTCAATCCAGGTGCATGACCTAAAATTTAGACATGATAGACTTTAGCTGGACATAAGAACCATTTCTAACTTGGTTGTTACGAGATCATCATCAAGATTGTTTCAAAAATATGTTAGATATGCTGGTCAACGAAAATTAATCGAAAAAAAAATCTAGTGTATTTCACATAATTATCATATTGGAAGTAAAAGATTGTACCGAGAGTATGATGACTATTCATTCAGATCTATTCAATCAAGACAAGACAAAAGTTTAATGGCTTCTTAAAAATAAGTTTTATATTATAATTTGTAAAATCATCTCTGAACTGCACTAATGTTATGCATTAATAAATCTTAACTCGAAATAGACAGTATTTATTCTATTAGACTTGAATAGCATAGCATAAAAAAGTACCTCTGTATTTTTATGCTGTCGGTAAGAGTCTCATAAAAGATATCGAGTCTATCCTATATCGCCGTCCATGCCTTATTGAACATTGTTAGTTTTCGATTTGAATCTGAAGAACTTGACAAATATGATCATGATTACAGTGATATGTTTAACAAGAAACATGTTCTGGATATTCAGCTATGTTGAATTGCATTCATATCAACAAGATGCATTCATAATCGTCTATACATATGTATGTATATTGTTAGTCATCTGAATACAGATGACGCTATAATCCAAACATTTTATTCGATATTTCATTCGTAAATAGAGGATTGGTTTCCGTATAAGCGAATTAAGTTCGAATAAAGCAAATAAAGAACATATTGAACTATTAATAGATATTATCGAATTTAAATTTAGTTGTAGTTACTTTGAAGATGAACATGATATCATTATTAATGAATTTAAAGAATTTCAGACTGATTTTTGGCAAAAACAACATAATTGGTTTATTGAATATGCAGTAGCGGACAATTCAGTTCTGATTTACACAACATCTTATGCATTAAATACGTATGAGTTAAAATCAAATTACAAAAGATATCGCAATAATTAAAAAAATAATGTCAATACATTTGTTAATGTCACAGATTTATTGTCAAATTACAAAATACTAACAAGTAAATGTGAAAGATTATTTTCCAAATGTTACATCTTTAGTATTACATGAGGATTCTAGATCTTTAACAATATAACAGATCGAATGTTTGGAAAAGATCGTTAATCCATTTCACATACACGTAGTATGAATAGTTTATTATTATTGAAACTATTCGAGCAAATGCCACAATTATCTGTTTTATCTGCTTGGCGGGATGAATTAACTGAATTTCTTAATAAAAAAATAGTTAAAAGATTACATATAAAGGAATATTGGTAGGTTTCAGACGATGATTTGTTTAAAAAAAATCTGATTCTTCTCTTTTGGATTTTGATACAGAATCGGAGACTGACCGTTGTGACATCGAAATATCTATGTGGTTCGACAATTATATGCCTTAATTACGCATTCGAATTGTCGTAGTAAATGTTTGGTGCCTCATAAATGTCATTTCGATATTATTTTGTTTTGGTTATCTTCAATTCGACTGAATTCTTCGGTCACATTCTTTAAAACCAATCATCTCGAAATGCTACAATTTTTTCCTGAAAACATTTCTTTAGTTAATCTCGATTGTTTCTTGCTTTTACTGTCTTTCACGTTGTTTATAGTTTCTTTTTCTCGACTTGCGTACTGACAGTATCTATTTGATCACGATTTTTGCCAAATAAAAACAAAAAATGACGCATTCTAATTTAAACAATTCAATTATTGCAAGAGAAATGAATTTCTCTAGGGATGCACCAGTGACACTGGGTACCTCAGTTAACTGGGTGATACCCTTAGGTCCTCAACTACTATATAATAGGGATACTCTTAAGTCCTCAACTGCTATATAGCAGGGAAACTCTTAGATTCTTAACTGCTATACACCAGGAGTACTCATAGGTCCTCAACTACTATATAATAGGGGTATTCATAGGTTCTCATGTCCTATACATTAGGGGTACTCTTAAGTCCTCAACTGCTATATAGCAGGGATACTCCTAGGTCCTCAACTGCTATATAGCAGGAGTACCCTTAGGTCCACATGTCCTATATATTAAGGGTATCCTCAGGTCCTCGTATACTGTATACTAAAGGTACTCTTGAGTCCTCATCTGCTATACCATGGGATACACTTAGGTCCTCATCTGCTATACTGTTGGGGTACCCTTGGGTCTTCATCTGCTACACCATGAGACACCCTTAGGTCCTCATCTGCTATTATATAGAGGTACTCTTGGGTCCTAATCTGCTATATAATGGGGGTACCCTTAGGTCCTTATCCAATATACTTTAGGGATACCCTTGGATTCTTAAGTGCTATACTGTAGGAGTACCCATGGGTCCTAAAGCTAGACATCGCGCCATATATTTATTCTACTAGTAACTAAGTATGTATCGTCAAGTGCTGATCGCTGCATCCGCTTTCGTATAAATCGAGAAATGGCCCAATCAGATGGCTGCAAAACGTAGCTCCCTTATTTTGCGGACAATCGTCGGAGATCCTATGAAGACTTGTGTAGAGCACCCTTGATAACCTCAAATTGGCCCGAATACCCCTATGTTCCATCTTTAACTTCGTGAAGAAAAATCGCCCAGAAATCTGATTGGCTGAAAATGTAACTCGTTTATTTCATAGACAACCGTCGGAGATTCTATGAGGACTTTTGTAGAGCACCCTCGATAACCTCAAATTGACCCGAATAACCCTATGTTCCATCTTTATCTT